>APFE030048996.1:39375-62332 GCA_000404065.3 Pinus taeda | reverse complement strand
AGAGTTAATTCCACAAATGTCTATCGATGTATGGTGGATGAAGGATCCTCTGCAAGTATTATATCCTCTTTGACTTGGAAAGCTTTGGGTTCCCCAAAGTTGTTGACAGCTTAGAGTCAGTTTTTAGCCTATGATAGAAGACCTGGTGAATCTATGGGTGTTCTTCCTCAATTGCCTATCACTTTAGGTGGGAAGACTATCTTAATCGATATGATGGTGGTTGATAGCCCTTTAGAATTTAATATGCTACTTGGGCGTGATTATTTCTATGCTATGAATGTTGTGGTGTCATCACTCTTTCAAGTAATGTGCTTTCCTCATAACGGGAATATTGTCACTATTGATCAGCTTGCATCTGATAATCACCACCTTAATTTGACTTTACTGCAGAATGCCCCTTGGTTTGTTCCAAGTGTTCAAGTAGACTCTACCCCACCACGGGTCAATTATGTGGCACTGAATCCTCAATGTTCAATCGCTTCTAAGAAGGATTCTTTGACCTATTATTCTCCTTCTTGGGACTTGGTCCCAACAGTTGACCGAGAAATTCTTCCTATAGGGACATGGCACCCCTTAATTCCCTCTGTTGATCCTTGTAGTTCTCATGATTTCTCAAAACTTGTTTTTCCTTCACAGGAGGAACTCTTTGAAGCCATGAGTTATGACTACCAAAGGAGTCCTTGGCCTGAGCCCTGCAAGGGGTTTGTTCAGCAGAACTATTATGTGTAAGCCGCAAGGCTGCGTGGTTCCCTGTACCATATTGCATATATAAGGTACGCATTTTCAAGTTTTGTATTCTATAACACAAGATCTTATATGAAGTTTATATGTGGGATGTATTAACTTCTTGTCTAGTGTTCCTATTTATGTATACAGAACTTGGAAGATTTCTCCTTTGGAAGTTTATGGTTGGTCCGTTCTGATAGGTATTGGTTTCCGAAACTGGCATATAGGTTAGGTTTTTCCGCCTGCATTGTGCACTTATCAGTTTCCTTTTCCATTTTTGGCCTTAGGATCAACCCCACCAAGTTATGGTGCGGAACCTTCTCATTGCTTAGAAGTATCATGACTTGGGTGGTAGAGCCTACCTTATCATGGGTGCCCTAGTTAGTACCTTGTTGTCACTTGGCGCTCATGCAGATTTTTTGGTCCTTAGGTTCGGGAGTCCTCTGTAGTCCCGCCATGATTTATGCATTGAAGACTCATTCCTCTTTGCTTCTTCACTTTGTTCTGGCCTTATACCCTAGAGGCTCCTTTGTGTTGAGTTGTACTACTACATTGCATGTTGACCACTTGCACCTTTTGGCCTAGAGCCGACTTCACTTGGACTCGTGTTTAAGCCACCTTTTGACCATGACGACTGCAAAATCAACCTTGCATACCTTTGGCTTCTGCAACTTGACACACCTTGACTCGTGGAAGGAACACACCTTTGAGTGTCACTGACCAGTTTTCACCTCCCTGCATTGAGCATAGGAATGTTCCATTCCCAGGAACTAGATCATCTGCTTCACCGTCACTCGTTCTTTCCACTATACCATAGCATTCTTTTATTCCTTTTCAAGTTTAACAGAAAAAGACAAAAAAATTAAATATTCCAAAAAGGGCGAGAACGGGACAGATTTCCATTTATTGTTGGCAGCTAGAGTCAGTCATGTCGCCCTTGAACAAAGCACTCAAAACAAAGTTTCCTCTGTTTGGGCAAGATTTAGTTTGACTTAGGTACGCCTCAACCTTGTTATTGAGTCAGTTCTCCCCCGATTGGTTATCTCTTCCAATCATATGGAGGGTTCGTTCGTGCCTCCTGCATGACGAACTTATATAGAGTCATCATATGCTACCACATAGTCACATTAAGTCATGCTTTTGTTCAAGGGAAGTTAGCCGAAGTCGGCCTCTTTGCGGTGTCTCTTGACTCATTTTTCAGTCGGCCATCCCTGGTTGTCAGTGTCATGTCTATTATCACATCAGCTATATTGGTCCTTTACTCGTTCCGGTTTGAGAAGGTCTCCATTGACTTCTTGCTGGCAGGTATTGTCCTTATCGACGACGACATCTTGCTCTGAGGACAGGCCTAGAGCTACACCCTGGCCCTATTTTCATTATTGATAGGTCACCTTGTGCTCAACATCGATCAGTATCATGGGTCTTTGACTGAGTGGTTTCCCTTGTGTTCGACATCAGCTTACATTATCACACATTGGGATTCATGCAGTACATTGGTTTCCATTTGACCCTATTGGTGGATACCTCACCTCTGTGTCAGCTTTCATTATTGGTTGGTTCAGAGGGTTTCTGCCGTGCGCTAGCTACATCTTGTGTACGCCGGAAACGTACCTCAGTTCGGTTACTACATCCTTCTTCGTCCGATTCCTTCCACATTATTGGCCTACGGGTTACACTCGCGCTAGATTGATGAAGGATGCCTTAATGCCTTCCTTCTAGCGGATCTTTCCCTATCGACTCCGACTTATTGCTCTGGGGCAAAGATCTAGAGTCCATTTGGCAGTACCTTGGGGTTTGCAGTCATTAGTGGCAGATCCTTCGCTATCGACAGTGGGAAACCATCATTGTCTACTGATCGATAGATTCTTACAGGTGTTTGACTTCAGCTCATTTATTCGCACTTGTTAGTTTGTACTAGGTACCTTGACGCTCATTATCATTATCGGTGAGTAGTCTCGCGTTTGTTAACGGTATACATCAATGACCGGTAATCAAACGATTTCTCACATGGTCGACTTCAGATCATTTATTCCCATGGTGTAGAAATGTACCACGGCGGTCGGTGAAGACCTCAGGTTGTATCAGCATTCATTGGTTCACTTGACAGTTGCTCCTGTTGCTGCTAGTTGATACCATCCCACCTTATATGTTGCAGTCAGTCATCGCGACATTCTATATGCTAGAACCTGAGTTTACAGTGTAGTATCATCCTTATCCATCATGTTCAGTTGGTACCTCTTGGGATCAGTCTTTGATATCAGTGATCCGTTGTATCTTCCAGCATCATTGACAGTTTATATGTGATATCCAAACATGTACTTGTTCGATCATGATCAGATGATCCATTATGTATTTTCCAGTGATTTATATACTTAGTGGATCCGCTTGTACTTGATATGCGGACATGCTTTGCTTTCTTTGAGCATGGGTATGCCCGCCTCAGACGGTGTTTCTTTCTGATCTTCTTTTGTGGCTTAGCAGGCTGACTTCTGGTGAAGTACTCCTCAGCTTTTGGCAGGTTTCCTTTCCATGTACTTGCTTAATATATTTCGGCCATCATGTACCCCTTCTGACCTCATATATTAGGGGGCATCTATTATAGCTCCAAATCTCACTATTATGGTTTGTGATGCTGCACTCATGGCCTAGGGCAGCCCCTCCTTCCAGACCTGGTCCAAAATCTAGAAAACAGTGTTTTATTCCCTGTATGCGACATTGCCCTGAGTTAAACGCGTGTATACGCGGGTTCATATACCCAACCCACGTATATGTATTAAAACACTTAAAAAAATATAAAACTCCTTAATTTCGGGCGGAGATCATGGGTTTTACCTGCTGATCACCTGTTAGTGCCCGTGGCCCAACTGTTCCCAATCAACTCCCAACTAAAAAACTACTTTGGGAGAGGTATAAAAAGACCTAAAAGGGAAGGCCTAAAGGAGGAGAGAAGAGACAGAAAGGTTATTATACTGAGATTTTTCCCTTGACCAGGTCTGAAGACCCTTGTGCCTTCTGCACTTCCCCCATCTGTACAGGAAACCCTTGTTTCCTTGTGTGTTGATGTTCATCCACTATTTATGACATCATGGAGTGAGTCATGGAAGGAGATATGCTAAAGGCTTGAGGCTGGACGGATCCGGAAGGAAGCTTTGCTTGGAGCCTGCGAAAGGTGACTCAGGTGAAAACATTCCTTTTCTACATTCTATTTGTCTATAATAAAGAAACACGTCTTAGTTCCTGATATAAATCCTCTTTATGTTTACGATATTCATGTTGGAAATCATATGTGAATGGTTGTTTAAAGTTCATAACTAACTACCGCTCTTTATAACATGAAGATGATTTCTTTATAAGTCTTTGTCCATATATTGCTGTGTTCTTTGGAATTGGTTGTTTTGCAGGACAAAGGAGCGAAAGGGACTTGAAGAAGGGTTTGGACCCTAAAGGACCTTCTCGAACGTAGGACCTAAGGTACGCCCCTCTTACCATAGAATTTGCTTACAATAGCATAATGGTTGTGTGAATGTGTGTTTCTCTGTTTAGACAACTTTCAGTCTGCTAGGGTTTCAACCCAAAAAACCCTAGGGGAACATTTCCCTCAACAATTCCTATATAATAATATATTTTTGGCACATGGTTCAGTAGCACATATTACAAGCTCAAATATTATAAGCCTCTATGCATGTTTATACTTCTTGCATGGATCATATATGTAGATTATTGTGGCCTAATTGGACTCATTTTTGCCTATAGTGGCATCATGCCATTAATTTTTACATGTATTTGTGATGACTTGGTAATGAAGTCGAATTCATGTTTGTGACTTAAATTTGAGGTTGCTCAGTAATATTCATTTGATATGAGGCTCGCATCATATGAATTCTTTGCAATGGATTCTCGATGCATTCCTTGTACCATAATATATGGATCATTGATGGCTCAGATCCATGGCTCATTGGTGACTTGGATATATTACTCTGAGCTCATGAATGGATCATTTAAGTGGTTTTGTATATGGAGGATTTGAATGATATAAAAATTTCGTGGTAATTCTTGTCGTTGCTTGTTGTATCACCATGTGGCTCATATAAGAACGAGCAACATGCATGATCATAATCTCTGGTATTTGTGCAGCTCACATTACAGTATTGAGGTTGTTGGGTGTAGGAGTTGCAGTTAGGAAGACTCCTTCAACACTTAATTTTCAACCCAGTGTTTCATAAACTTAGAGGAAAAGCACAGGAAATGTCAGAAATGATATGAACTTTTCCTGACTCTATTCATACCTCCTTAATTACAATCTTGCAAAATCGGAAAGAAAAGATCACTCGACAATTTACACCAAAGAAATTCTAGTTCTGGAATGTGAAAGAAAGTACTTCTGCAGAAAAATAAATGAATGGAACTCTCAAACTCTTGTAAGAAATCTTGACTAATAGAAATGTAAATCTATGTTTATCTTCAGTATAGTTGTATATCAGGTTAATAATTAGACTCTTAAAGATATTTGACTTCTTTATATATCTTTCTCCTGGAAATAAGTTATTATTAATGTACTCTTGTAATATGCTTGCAGTAGTACTAGAACAAAGTTTAGATGTTGGAAGTATATTTTACTCCTGTACTAAAGATTTATGTCCTCACGTAGGGGCTCTAAGCCTCAGGACTAGAGCTCTTTGTTCCTGTATCAGGATATCGATTCCTATACCATAGCAGATATTCCTGCACCAAGTTTTCAAATTCATCTTATAAGAGAATAAGGAATGTGTTAACTTAGAGAAAGAGTTTACAAAGGTGGATGGAACTTTGAAATAACTTCCACAAACAAAAATATGCTTCAGCCAATCTCAACTTCAAAATAAGAATTAATTTTCTAAAGTTAAAGCACACTTTTCTTTAATCAAGGAACTCACTCATGCAACTACAGAAATCATCTAATTGTGATAGCAAGTTTCAACCTTGTAATAGTTATTAACATAAATCCGATCTACATTTGTAACCTTCTTAACTCAAAAAGATTCTCTTTAAAATAATTAAATATGAAGTTCGATCCTTCCCTGAAAAGTATGAAGTGCAAGTATAGGTTAATGTGTTATAACAACATTCATTCTCTAATTACCAGAGCATATCTAATTCCAGATGTCAAGAATACTTCTAAATGATGATCACACACTTGCATAAACGCATCAAAGCTCATATGGCAGAAAAGAACAAAATACTATTACTATAATGAACCAAAGAAATCAATCTACGAATTGTAAATGCACTAGTGAAGGAATAACGTGCTTGCACAATCCAGGCAGAAAAGATGCTAAGATTTGAAGGAAAGAAATCACAAAGGATAAAATCAAACTTAGTTAAGCATGCACATTATGGATCCGCCACACATTGATTATAAATTAAATCGGACCTAGACTTTGTGGAAGAATGAAAATGTCTATTCACACCTTGCATTAAACAAAATCAACACACCTTTAATGAGAAAGAAGAATGTGAGGGAGAACGAGCTGGGTTGGCTGGGCCCTAGCCAACTAGCTTGTTTCCCTGTTTAGGAAACTTGAAAATTTAGCTCTCCATGACGCATCAACACAAAATTATAATAAAGGATTGAAATAACATGGCGCAATCCCTTTCTATTAATAATCAGAAAATGTATATAGTGAATTTGAATCCAGGCCAAAACGAGGGCAATACCAACAAAATTACAAAAGATCAAAATTACAATATCATTGTTATAGCTATCGCTCGCCCATTTTCTATCTAAATCCTAAGTTATTTACGTCCTTTTAGGCCTGTGACCATAACCAAATTACATATAGCATTACAATCTAAGCCTTTCGACTATAACAAAATAACAATAACAATACATACTAAGCCTTTTGGCTATAACAAAATGCTAAACTTGAGTATTCAGTCGGTGACCTAATCTTCATCATATCCTTGAATTATCTCCGCTCCGAGCCCAACTTGAGATGACCGATCTGGAACAAGGTGTCTGTGTTAGGTAGTGAGTTGTCACAAAAGTTTAGGATTCGCCAACCGTGCAGGAATCCTACCTGCACTCAACCATGCTAACGAAATGATCAATATGTTTCTTATCAAATACTTTAGGAAAGGAAATATTAGTTGCAAAGAATATTAAAGGTATAAAATCTATAAAAATAATTAATTAAGCACATTCATAACCCTTAAATATGAAATATAAATCTAGTGCAGGAAAAGGCACGATTCTTGGAATAATGCAGGAATAAGGAGGTTGCAAGATTAAAACAAAGGTCTAATTTTATGATTTTGAAGTGGAAAAGGTGTTAAAAATGAAGCAATTTATCCCACCGACATCCTCCCCTCCTTATGTTGTTGTGGGTCCTCACACAACCTCTACCCGCTGCAGAAAAAGCCAAAACAAAAGAGCCTCCCTTCAATTTTGAACTTGTATGTTGATCCCTGCTTTCACTATATTTGCCTTCCTGCTTTGAGCCTTTTTGAATTTCTTGGTCACCTTTTTAAAATGTTCATAACACTTTGAGGCTTAAAATTTCCATATCTTGACTTGTCTTTTCTGCTCCTTCACCTCTCCTACCAATTCTTCATTTACTCGCTTATGCACTATGTTCTGCTCTTTCATGGCTTGGTTTAATACCTCCAAGCCGTAAGCATATTGTTTGAGCTCTTCTATCTGACATATTAGACATAGGTGGGAGTTTTCTACTCCCAATTCCTCTAGCGCAGAATTCTCGACAGTCGATTCCTGACATGTGCTGACATCATTAGGGTTGATGTTATCCTGGTCACCCAATTCCTGCATTTCAATATTGTCAAGGGTTTCAATACCCAAAGTTTCAATGTCACTAAGGGTTTCAGTGCCCTGCACATTCACTTTAACAAGGGTTTTAGTACCCTGCTCATCCAATTTACCGGGGGTTTCATTACCCTACTCATCCAATTTACCAAGGGTTTCAGTACTTGGAACATCCAATTTACCAGGGGTTTCAGTACCTGGAACTTCAAAATCATTAAGGGCTTTAGTACCCTACTCATCCATCTCACCAGGGGTTTCAATATCCAGAACTTCAAAATCATTAAGGGCTTCAGTTTCTTGTGCCCTATCATCCACCTGACCCTCCACCGGGTCTTTTCTTGCACTCGACATTATTTTTCTCTTCTTCATCCTACTTGTTAGTCCTTACAATCTCCTAGGCTAAAAAGGAAATCGAGAAGGGTAACGTCAAACCACTTCAGCTCAGTAGCTAGCCCTACTATGCATGAGAGGTATCTCTCTAAGTCTCTTATCAATGATATGACTTTAAAGCAAATAAATTTTAGGCTAGATATGTATATTTGTTTGTTTGTTTGTGAAAATTTGAGTTTTAGGGTTTGTTGAACTTAGGGTTTGGAGCCACAAATAGGTCTAGGTTGTAGGAGTGCAGGAGAAAATATGAGTAGGAACTAGATATCAGCAACCATGGTGTATTTTGAATATTGTAACTGTAGTATAGAAGATATAGTGTGGAAGAAACTAATGAGCATAAATAAACATGATTTTATTAGCTTAGGTAGACATACACATAACTATGGAAAACCAAATAACAAAGCTTGAAAAACAAGAATTCTGTGAATTTTATTGTAAGTCATCCATAGAAAGAAGAGATATAATGTAGATAAATATGTTTAGACCATTAGAAAAAATAATAATGAAGTACAAGCACCATGAACTCACTAGGCTATAATTCCTTGAAAATAGCTGCAATCTATCTCTCTATTAGCTAAAAACATGATTACATGCAAACTTCCTTCACAAAAAGTTCAACCCTCTTCTCTTGAAGTGAAATGATACATATAGACTCTCCTAGACCACTTTCCCACCTTCAGGAGTCGAATTCCTTGGTGGAGGAACTGACTCAAAGATTCTCTCAACCAACATGTGAGAGTGAGAAGGTGAAACTCAAACACTTCATAGAGAGTTTGTTTAGGAGTTCGCTTCTTTCATGAGGCCTAATAAACATAAAAAGCTACCTATGATGTTCATTTATTCATGCCTACATCACCTAGCCTTGCAACTAGTGCAATTACATAGAGAATCTTGACTTTGACTAAGTCAAACTAGAAACTAGAAATTTACACAGTGAAATTTACAATTTGAAACACAGAAAAGTGCAGAAGCATAGTGCCGACTTTGAGCTACTTTTGAGGTGCCTTCCAAGGGTCAAAATGAAAAAATTAGAGAACGGTCAATGAAACCTTCAATTCTATTTTCGCTAACAGTTTGAATTTCTAATTTTGGACGATGAGAAGGCCTTCGACACGCCATTCTCCCAAGGTCGCTCCAGAAGCGCAGCATCTGTCAAAAAAGGGTTGAGAATGCTAGTTTTTTGCCACTTTTTTGTATTTTTCTCCAACACTAAGCCACCTCTGCAAAATCTAAGCAAATGGGTTTTTAGAGGATGACAAGAGATTTCTAAAAATGTATACCTTTCCTTAAATGGAGGCCTAAGGAAAAAGCACAGCGCCAAGGCGTTGCGCTTCTGGAGCAGCTGGTTTTCTAAATTTAGACCAAAATTTCTCAAAAAAATCAAAATGCTCAGAATTTGCTCAAAATTGGAGGGAAGGTGTTAAAATATGTTTTTTAAAGCTTCATAGATTCTTCAGCAAGCACCTCTAAGTTTCCATCATCCTTTTGGTATTTTCTGGCTTCTTTAAGCTTGTTTTCAAGCTACTTAACCTTGACATTGGCGATCATGTTTTGAGCTTGGTAGTGGTGTGCAATATGTCTAAGCAACTGATTATCTTTGTTTTCCTTCTCAAGGAGCTTCTCCAAGTGTTCATTCACCATATTGAGCCAATACTCCTTGTCTTGATTGACCTCAAGAGCAATCCTATCTCTAGGTCTAGGTCTTCGTTCAATAGAATGTGCTTTTCCTCTTCTTGAAATGCCTTCTTTAGGCCCTTTTTTCTTGGCCTCTTCCCCTTTCCTTTTGCTTTTGATCTTTCAGGCTCACTTGATTCCATGATCTCTTTTACTTTTCCAACCTGCTGCAATAACTTGGCTTGTTCTTTTTGCATTATCAATTCCTTTGCTTTGAGATGACTATTCTCCTTTTCAATGAATGAAATGAAATATTTTGCTCTTTCCATATTGATTGTTAGCTCCTTGATTTGATAGTCATTCTCTATGATTTCCTGTTGCATGATTGAAGTCTGATCTACCACCTCTAAATCAATAAGCTCAAACTCATGCTTAACTGTATCTTTATCCTTTGTTGTCGATCCCTATTTTGTTGATGAAGAAGACTTGGCCCCTTTCTCACCATGAGAAGCAAACACAAGTCCTTTTCATCTCTGGTATGTTTTGGTCATGTCAAGTCTAGGTGCCTTGAGAACCTCCTCTGATTTGTTTGATAACCCTACTTCCATAGGTTGTGTTGATGTGTCTTGGTGATGGCTTGGTGAAGCAATCTCATTTAATTTTTGAAAGCCTAGATGATAGGAAAAGGGAAAAAACAGTGAGGTATGAGTGGAAAATGAAGTGATGTGAAGGTGGATTTTCACAAAATGTTAAAGGAGGTTTGAAAAAGGTGGAAATCAAATTTGGAGAGCTGATGAAAATGAGTGGAAGAGAAATGAAGGAACAATGTGCCTGTAAAAGGGAAAAAACAGAGTTTTTAGGGAAAGTGCCCAAAACCCCTAGGAATGAACTAGGGTTTCAATCTTAGTGAGGTAAATTTATGTTCTGAGGTTGATTGAGTGGTTTACATGGCATATCAAACATGTATAAAGGTGTAGGGTAAGATTTTACATGTTAAAAATAAAGAAAGGAAAATGGCCATCATCAACCCTATCATTTTTGCAAGAGAAATTCACTCAAAAACCCTAATTGAAGAAAGCTTTGGCATGAATTGATTTTTCAAATTAAAAAGGTAAGTAAGGTGGTGTAATTACTTGTATCTCAGCTTAGGATTGAATTAAAACAAGTGAGAAAGCTTAAAAAATGAGTTTGGGTGAGTTTCAGGCAATTTTAGCTACTTTGGAACAAGCACAGTGCAGTGTTACTAAGCACAGTGCCAGGCCTCCAAGCACAGCACAGTCTTCCTGAGCACAACGTTGGTCTTCCAAACCACTTTTGGAGGCCTTAAATGGCTCCCAATTGAGAGCTTGTTAGCTCGTTGGAAATATCTTGAAGTTTGCTATAAGATAGACTCCTCAAGCATGCAATTTAGACACTCCATGAGGGAGACAAGTTGATTTTCCCAAGGTCACTCCAAAACTCAGGGTGTCTCTGACAAAAGAGAAGCTCCAACTTGCAGAGAAAATTTTGATGCATTCCACTAATCCAAATTATGATTTGAAGGTACCATTGGAAATCGTAGGATGTCGGCTACACAATAAAGTCCTTAAGCACTGCCAAAACCTACTCCAAACCCCTGAAAAGCTATCTTGAAGTCAAGTTGTCCAGAAGTGCAACAACTCTCCTATAGCAAATGTATTTTGGGAATTTATTTCAAATCATAACACCTGTGCATAAAATGAAGGAGGTTTTTGTTCCTTGAACGATAACGGACAAAAACATCTTTCATTTTTGTAAAATTTTTCTCCATTTGGTTGGAAACATATTTTGAAGCAAACATATCCCTATGAGAAATGATGAGACATGGTAGTGTACTAAAACATTGTCTTATTTGAAATAAAACATTACCTTTACCTTTATTTTTATTTCCCTAAGCTTCTAACTCCCTTTACCCACTTAATCGCATGATGGACATGTTTTTGGAAACATATGGTATCGTGATGACACATGGAGTGAAACCCTAGACCATGACTTAAAATGAGGAATTTAACCATTTCATGACCCAAGACACTTAAATGAAGATATGATACCTTGAAGAAGACAACAAACATGATGAGTGATGAAGACCATCAGTAAGTGAAGGGTGCAGTAGTTACCTAGAAACAACAACCAGTGACCAAATTTTTATTTGAAGACTCATTGAAATGACAAAACTTTGGCTTGACATCCTAACAACACCTTGTAAGAGCATATTTTATCACTAGTGATAGGCTAAACTAAATGACACTAACATTGGCTCCAACTAGGGATGGCAGCTCCTTGGAGGTGTCAAGAACACCGTAGACCAAGTAGCCTTATCCATTAGGCATGGAGTCAAAATGCAAAGACTAAACTCAAATTGAAAAATGACTGAATAATTGCCTGAATTGACTATAAAAAACATACTAACTAAACTTACTTATGGCAGCAGACCATCGGGATCTTAGGACCTTCACCTTGGGCTTCAAATCTTGATGATAACCACCCACCTGCTGAAGATATATATACAATCATGTGTAATGATCCCTCCAATGTAACCAATCCAGCAAGTGGCTACTTACTTGAATTCTGTTTGTACTTTCCTTTAGCAGGTAGAACAAACAAAAGCTAGGGAACTACGAGTGTCCACTAAACATGTACTCATGATCCATAAATACAAGAAAATTCATCTTTCCAGATGGCTGCAACAAATTGGCAATATGGTCTATAATAATCTGGAACATTAGCATATCTTGAAAGTCAGAAGAAATACAAGCACACTCTTTGTTTTCTAAATCTGGAGGAAGATTTTCATGTGCATGTGGCTCTAAGACAACCTCTTCTTTATCGATGCTCTCCTCTTCATAATCTATTTGTAACGTTTGATGATTATTCTCTGCCATAATTACATTGTCTGAAACCTTCACACATGTCAATTTAAAATTATGATTTGCATGAATTTTCCCTTGAAATAGTGCTTCAGAAAATGGATGAGTTGGAGAGACATATGAGTGGTGAGTGTCTAGAGATCCTTGTTCATGCATTTCATCAGAAACCTCATCTTTGTCTTCACAAACATGATCTTGAAATAAAACCTCAAAGAAAGAACAACTGAATGACTATCTTCATACCTCTCATCCAAAAGACAAGATTTTGGATGCTCATGGAAAACTTTAAATGCAGCAGCCACTTCAAGTATATTTGATTCCTCATGTGCTTCAACATGAAGAATATCAATTTGACTGCCACAAGAATCAAGGGAAACAACTTCTTGTTCACTATTTCCTTGCAAAAGTAGATGATCATTATCATTAGATGGTTCACTGCTTAAGTTTTCTATACATGTAATTTTAGAATTCTCACTTGGACCAATTTATTCTTGACTGTTAGGATGCAGATATGTTTCGTCTTCAAGAAAAGAAGGAGTTGATGTGTGTTGTGAATGATCCTTTATATCAAAGCATCTAATCTTTGTTATTTTTTGTTGGGAAGAATATTCATAAAGGGCCTCTCTGATCTCATAATCTAGACATTCTTCATCACCAAAAGTTTCTTCAAGGTATTGAATGATTTTTTCACAGGATTCACAACGATCATTGAACAACAAGAATGAATGATGATATTTTCCATAAAACTCAAAAAATGTTGTGTGGAATTTGGATGTAGATATGTTTCATCTTCAAGAAAAGAAGGAGTTGATGTGTGTTGTGAATGATCCTTTGTATCAAATCATCTAATCATTGTTATTTTTTGTTGGGAAGAATATTCATAAAGGGTCTCTATGATCTCATAATATAGACATTCTTCATCACCAAAAGTTTCTTCAAGGTATTGAATGATTTTTTCACAGGATTCACAACAATCTTTGAACAACAAGAATGAATGATGATATTTTCCATAAAACTCAAAGAATGTTGTGTGGAATTCTTTAAGAGAGAATCAGCTACATGGCTTCAATCCTTCATACCATGATCTTGCTTTTCCTTCTAGGGTAGCCATAAACATTTTCATCAAACAATCCTCGTGAAACTTAATCCCGAGCTTATGTATATGCCAATGAAATTTGATTAGATGCAAAATAGCCTCATCCTCATTTCCATCTATGAATTTGGGCAAATTAGTTTGCCAATCTATGCAAGGAATTCGATTCAGAAAACTAGGAATATGAGCTCGATTCATAGGAGCATACCTTCGAGTAGTTGAATCCATCTTGAAAACAATTAAGACACCAAGAAGTTCTTCAAACTACCATTTCTGAACAGTGGAGTTGCCATGAAAATTCTGAACTTTTCGATTCTTCAACACTAGAGTTGCCAGGTGAAAGATGCACAGCCTTTCTTGTGTCTGATCACTGTTCACCATTAGAAATCAGATCTGATCCTTGACATTCTTTCTTGTTGGACACCTAATCCTCAATGGGTTAGTGTGGAAGTCGAATGGACAAAAGGAGTCCAAGAGACCTTGGGATGTGAAACCCAACGGTCACACAATGTACTATAAATGTATATCTCTTGTTAATAAAAATTGTACTTGAATGATTTATCATTCATATTGTTCTTGCTCCCATGTGTGTTTAACATGGTATCAGAGCAGACGAATTTTGACCCTGCTAATATTTGAGTCACTATTTGCTTGTGGCCTTTTGTTGTGTTTCTCTCACCAGACCTATGCATTGACCATTAATGTTATGTGGGTCGTGAACTCTCAGTGATATTGCTGGTTGATTAATTCATGTGCTGGTGTTGAATTTGTTGTATATATTTGTGCTGGCATATGTATAATTTTTGGTGCATTGAATGAATACCACAATGTGTGCGTTAAAAGTCCTGGCGCTTTGGCTCTGCCATCCCCGACATTCCTGACTCTGCAGGTCTCTTTTTTTGGTCTTTGGCTGACCCATCTGTCCATAAACGTTTGATGTTCATAAACGTCTGACAGAAGGCGACTAAGACCACCAAATGATTGACCAATCTTCCGGTTCTTCTCTTTCTGTTTCAATTTTCTGGGAATGTTCTCTTTCTGTTTCCATTTTCTGTGGACGTTCTCTCTCTTGGTTAAATGAAATGTCAATATGAATAGGCAATTATGTAAAAACGTATGCTGTCTATAATCCTCTTACAAGGGCGTCGTTGCAACTTCTTAGAGTCAATGATAATGTTATTTGGAACATTAACATTGTGGCAGGGGATGGCCACAGTGGAGAGACCTATAAAGTGATAGCTATAGTCTTGACGAGGAACGGTCAGAGAATAGAAATTTACAATTCGAGTTTGAAGTCATGGAGTACAACGGGACAGTTGCCACAGAACTTCCGTTGGGTGGCTTTCCATTTTGAAATGCCTGTTGTTTCTGAGGATACCTTGTTGCATTGATTCGAGCTAGCTCCTCAAATTAGTCTTTTATGCATTTCTCTGACAAGTCTGCACCTTTTGTCTAGACTGCGCCCTCTGTCAGATGCATTTTTAAGTAAACACTGAACGTTATGAACGATGTGCTGGAGTAACTACAGGAGCAGCGTAGCAAAAGGAACAACTTGGACAGTGCTAGCAAAAACAGATTTTGGATAGCGCCGGAAAAAACAATATCTCTGCCATTGTGATTGCAAAATTCTTGATTGAGCTGATGGTAATAGAACTCTATAGAGATCGAACGATGGACTCTGCCGAGAAATGGGCATTTAGCTCGCAAGTTCTCAGAACATGGGATTCACTTGCAAAATAATTATAATGATATTTATATATAGAATTGCTGCGATCAGACTCGCAACGGATAGTTTTTGAAATATGTTCCGTCCACTAACCATCATGATCACATGACCGTTATCCGTCAATTGGGTTAAAAAAGATTAATGGTTCTCTTATCAAACGGGTGGTATAGTCTGCCTGCGGTCCGGATCCTTGGACGGGTTCTTTTCAAAAACGCTGGTCTGAACAATATCATAACTGATGAATGAGGGATCAAGTGCTTCTGCATGGTGATGTTTGACTGAGAATTTCATCCTTAGGAGGTCGAGAGATAGCGTTAGCATCTGCAGAATCTTCAACATGGGATTTCGATATCCTGAGCGTATTCGTTGTTTAGCAGAAGTGTGGGCTCGTTGATTGTTGATAGAGTCGTGACCTAACCAAGCGCGGACCAAGTTTCTGAGGTTAGCAATCTAATTGGGTGTGATTTATTCTCAGGAGATCAGGAGCCTTCCTTTGTTCAGTCCATGTACACATTTTGTGGAGTTGCGTTCATTTTCGGTGCAAAGACAATTGGTGATGCAAGAACCGCGCGGAAGTCTTGATGCAGGGGAGAAAGTTGTGATTGAATTGCATGTCTGGTGTGATTGTGTTGGTGGCAAAGCCATCAAACACCGGACGTATTTTCCCTTGCTTGAAGGGGTGACACAAAGAGTGTAATTTTTTTGCAAATATTTCCCTTAGTCCTGATCTCAACATATATGTTGAACCAACAGGCAATCGAACCGAATTTGCATAGTTGGTGGAAATCAAACTGTATATTGAGCACCTGATATACCAAGATAATAATTGTTCTGGAGTGAATTTCTATTGCATGCAGAGGTTCATGCGACCAGAGGCATTGGCCACTAAGAGTTGGTATTTATCCCCTCTTGTTGAAGTCGATATCACTCAATGTCAAATTGTGGAAGTCTGGCTGAATGTGTGCTCACAGGGTGACAGAAGATTGTTGAGCTACTATACATAGCAATTGGGAGCTCATTGTCGTCGTAAGTCCCAGGACAGAATAAACTGAGACTAAGTTCAGTTTGAAGGCTTGTGGGAGTTTGTCTTTGGGGGTTCCTTGTGGAATTCAGGAGCTCATATTGGCATAAAATTGCAAAAGACCGAGCTTGTCATACTCAGGTGGTTGAAACCACTACTGTACAATGTCAGAGGAAAAGGTTGCTCTTGGGTACAATTTCTGGGTATTGTAAAAGTGGGAAATCTTCATCTTATACAGTTGAAACTTCTACCGAGGTTCTATATTTCAGTACCGTTTTCTCTTATGTTTCCAGATATCGCTATTTTTTAGTTATATCTTTGTGTGAAGCAAATAAATAAGTACTAAACATTATTGTACTCATGCTTATAAGGGTGGACTGATATCTAAAGGAATGTGCATTGGAGCCTAAAACAACAACAACAACAAAAAAAGGGGGGGAGTGTATTTTTGGTCATTTGATTGTTTTTACAAATACATTGTTGATTTGATTGTCTGAATAATGGAGAAAAATCATGGATTATTAGAGTTATTAAGCACTCTAATCTTATCTACTGATGGAAGTACAGTTAAAGTCAACAAAAACACTCTCAGAGATATTCAAAAATCTTTACAATATGCACAGGAAAAGATTGATTTTTTGCAGCTTGAATCTCAGCTACAACAAGAAGAATTAAAATAGAGGAGTCATTCTGAACATGTTTCTGTTCAGAACATTGAGACTGCAACCCATCAATAGCAAGTCAATAATGTTACAGTTCATTCAGATAAAGAAGTAAGGTTACATGCAGATGCAGAGGTTCAGCTTGCACTTCCCAAGCCCATCATCAGACCTTGGGAACAGCTTGTCCACAAAAAGCACAGAACTGGTCTTGGATATGACAAGGACTTGTCCTTTCATATTCCAGACTACTCCAAGCCCATTCAGTTTCAAAGTGTTGGATTCATTCATGACAGTTCACCTGTTCCTCATGATACTTCAGCTTCAGCTGTTCCAGACTCTGCCCCTCTTCCACAGCAACAACAACAACAGATCATGAAATGCCAACACTGTGACCGAGTTGGCCATTTGAAAGATCACTGTTTTGATCTTCATTTATGTAAGCACTGTCATAAAACTAGTCATTCTTCACACAGATGCTTTAGAAACAAACGTCCTGCAAGAACAAAGATTCATCTTCGATGGATCGCTTCTTGGCAATGGGCATCAACAGCCAAGAAGATATTCCAAACACATGTCAGAACTTGTTCCAGAGTATTGAAAAGTCTTGTAGCTAATTTTTCTCCATCATCTCACCTTGTATCTGACAAGGGGGGAAATGATGGTCATCTACAAGCTTCAAAGCCACATCAAGCAAGCCTGAGCCACAACCTGCCATACTAGATTCAGAGTTGTAGCCAGAGACAAAGATGCCCGTGAACATGCCTTCAGTTGGCAATCTGGGACACTTCCTCTAGCAGAAGATTTCAGCTTCTTGCCAGCTTTGGAAGAATTCCAGGAACAAAATTGGAAACACTTCCTCTAGCAGAAGACTCCAGCTTCTTGCCAGTTTTGGAAAAGTTCAAGAATTGCATTAAGCATTCCAGAGTTGTTGGTCATCCTTAAACCATCACAAGTTGAGACTTCCCTTTTCAGGTTGAAGTTTTCCCTTTTATGCGGGGTGAGACCTCCCTTTATTGGTTGAAGGTTTCTCTCTTCAAAACAATAGGAGCACTTCCTCTAGCAGAAGTCTTCAACTTCTTGCCAGTTTTGGAAGAGTTCCGAGAACTGCACTAAGCATTCCAGTGTTGGTGGTCATCCTTAAACCACCGCCCTTTATACCAACATTTCAGAGAGCACATTCAGCCTAGTGTTGTCATGCATTTTTGCACATTTTGTATTACAGCTCTCTTCTTGGACTCATACATAACCCTTCGGATTAAGGGGGGGAATGTTGGACACCTAATCCTCAATGGGTTAGTGTGGAAGTCGAATGGACAAAAGGAGTCCAAGAGACCTTGGGATGTGAAACCCAACAGTCACACAATGTACTACAAATGTATATCTCTTGTTAATAAAAATTGTACTTGCATGATTTATCATTCATATTTTTCTTGCTCCCATGTGTGTTTAACATTTCCCACGGAGGATATGATCTTTCGTTCCCCAGCAACAGTGCCAAAAATGTTAGTCCTTACAACCTCCTAGGCTGAAAAGGAAATCAAGAAGGGTAACCTCAAACCACTTTGGCTCAATAGCTAGCCCTACTGAGCATGAGAGGGATCTCTCTAAGTCTCTTATAAGTGATATGAATTTAAAGGAAATTAATTTTTGGCTAGATATGTGTATTTGTTTATTTGTTTGTGAAAATTTGAGTTTTAGGGTTTGTTGAACGTAGGGTTTGGAGCCACAAATAGGTCTAGGATGTAGGAGTGCATGAAAAAATATGAGAAGGATCTAGATATCAAAAGCCATGGTGTATTTTGAATATTTTCAGTGTAGTATAGAAGATCTAATGTGGAAGAAACTAATGAGCATAAATAAACATGATTTCATTAGCTTAGGGAGACATACACATAACTATGAAAACCCAAATAACAGAGCTTGAAAAACAAGAATTTTGTGTATTTTACTGTAATTCATCCATAGAAAGAAGAGATACAATGTAGATAAATATGTTTATACCATTAGAAAACAAAAATAATGAAGTACAATCACCATGAACTCACTGGGCTAGAGTTCCTTGAAAATAGCTGCAACCTGTCTCTATATTAGCTGAAAAGATGAATACATGCAAGCTTCCTTCACAAAAAGTTCAACCCTCTTCTCCTGAAGTGAAATGATACATATAGACTCTCCTAGACCACTTTCCCACCTTTAGGAGTCGAATTCTTGGTGGAGGAGCTAACTCCAAGATTCTCTCAACCAATAGGTCAGAGTGAGAAGGTGAAACTCAAACACTTCATGGAGAGTTTGTTTAGGAGTTTGCTTCTTTTATGAGGCCTAATAAACATAGAAAACTACCTATGATGTTCATTTATTCATGCCTAAATCACCTAGCCTTGCAACTAGTTCCATTACATAGAGAATCTTGACTTTGACTAAGTCAAACTAGAAACTAGAAATTTACACAATGAAATTTACAATTTGAAACACATAAAAGTGCAGAAGCAAAATGCCGACTTTGAGCTGATTTTGAGGTGTCTTCCAAGGGCCAAAATACAAAACAGAGAGAATGGTCAACTATCCCTTCATGTATAGTTTCTATAAAAATTTGAATTTCTAAATTTGAATCATGGAAAGGCCTTCAAAAATCCATTCTCCCAAGGTCACTCCAAAAGTGCAATGCCTGTCAAAAAGGGTCCAGAATGATAGTTTTTCACCACGTTTTTGCATTTTTCCCCAAAACTAAGCCACCTCTGCAAAATATGAGCAAATGGTTTTTTATAGGATGGTAAGATCTTTCTAAAAATGCAGACCTTTCCTTAAATGGAGGCCTGAGGAAAAAGTGCAGCACCCTTCTAGAGCAATTGATTTTCTAAATTTAGACCAAAATTTCTCAAAAAACTCAAAATGCTCAGAATTTTCTCAAAATTGGAGGGAAGGTGTAAAAATATGTCTATTAACGCTTCATAGATGCTTCAGCAAGCATCTCCAAGTTTCCCTCATCCTTTTGCTCTTTTTTGGCTTCTTTAAGCTTGTTTTCAACCTACTTAACCTTGACAATGGCAATCATGTTTTGAGCTTGGTAGTGGTGCGCCATATGTCTGAGAAACTGATTATCTTTGTTTTCCTTCCTAAGGAGCTTCTACAAGTGTTCATTTACCCTGTTGAGCCAATACTCCTTGTCTTGATTGACCTCAAGAGAAATCCTATCCTCTAGGTCTAGGTCTTTGTTCAATAGAATGTGCTTTTCCTCTTCTTGCAATGCCTTCTTTAGGCCCTTTGTTCTTGGCCTCTTCCTCTTTCCTTTCCCTTTTGATATTTTAGGCTAACTTGATTCCATGATCTCTTTTCCCTTGCCAACCTACTGCAATAACTTGGCTTGTTCTTTTTGCATGATCAATTCCTTTTCTTTGTGCTGACTATTCTCCTGTTCAAGGAATGAAATGACATATTTTGCTCTTTCCATATTGATTGTTAGCTCCTTGATTTGATAATACTTCTCTCTAATTGTCCGTTGCATGATTCAAGTCTGATCTTCCACCTCTAAATCAATAAGCTTATACTCATGCTCAATTGTGTCTTTATCCTTTGTTGTCGATCCTTGTTTTGTTGATGAAGAAGGCTTGGCCCCTTTCTCACCATGAGAAGCAAAGACAAGTCATTTTCATCTCTGGTATGTTTTGTTCATGTCAAATCTAGGTGCCTTGGGAACCTCCTCTGATTTTTTTGATAACCCTACTTCCATAGGTTATGCTGATGTGTCTTGGTGATGGCATGGTGAAGCAATCTCATTTCATTTTTGAAAGCCTAGATGATAGGAAACGGGAATAAAACAATGAGGTATGAGTGGAAAATAAAGTGATGTGAAGGTGGAGTTTGACAAAATGGTAAAGGAGGTTTGAAAGAGGTGGAAATGAAATTTGTAGAGCTAACAAAAATGAGTGGAAGATAAGTGAAGAAACAATGTGCTTGTAAAAGGGAAAAAACAAAGTTTTAAGGGAAAGTGCCCAAAACCCCTAGGAATGAACTAGGGTTTCAATTTTAGTGAGGTAAATTTATGTTATGAGCTTGATTGATTGGTTTACATGGCATATCCAACATGTATAAAGGTGTAGGGTAAGATTTTACATGTTAAAAATCAAGAAAGGAAAATGACCATCATCAACCCTATCATTTTTGCATGAGAAATTCACTAAGAAACCCTAATTGAAAAAGGATTTGGCATGAATTGATTTTGCAAATTAAAAGGGTAAGTAAGGTGGTGTACTTACTTGTATCTCCGCTTAGGATTGAAGTAAAACAAGTGAGCAAGCTTCAAAATTGAGTTCGGGTGAGTTTCATGCAATTTTAGCTACTTTGTCCCAAGCATAGCATAGTGTTCCTAAGCGCAGCACCCAAGCATAGTGCAGTGTTCCTGAGCGCAGCAACAAGCCTCCAAGCGCAACGCAGTCTTCTTGAGAGCAGCGCTGATCTTCCAAACCACCTTTGGAGGCCATAAACGAATCCAAATTGAGAGCTTGATAGCTTGTTGGAAAGATATTGACATCTGATATAAGATAGACTCCTCAAGAATGCAATTCGGACACTCCATCAGGGAGAAAAATTGATTTTCCCAAGATCACGCTAAAACCTAGGGTGTCTCTAACAAAAGAGAAGGTCCAACTTGTAGAGAACTTTTTTATGCCATCCACTAATCACAATCATGATCTGAAAGTACCATTGGAAATCTTAGGATGTTTGCTACACAATAGAGTCCTTAAGCACTGCCAACACCTTCTCCAAACCATTGAAAGGTTGTCCTGAAGTCAAGTTGTCCAAAAGTGTAGCAACTCTCACATAGCAAGTGTATTTTGGGAATTTCTTTCAAATCATAACACCTGTGCATAAAATGAAGGAGGTTGTTGTTCCTTGGACTATAATGGACAAAAACCTCTTTAAATTTTGTAAAATTCTTCTCCATTTTCTCGGAAACATATTTTGAAGCAAACATGTTGTTGGCATTATTATACAGGTGTTGTCCTTGATGGCAACTCACTCAGAGGTATGATACCGGTGATGGCAACTTAATCAGATAGCAGATCTAGTGTAGTAGGTCAAAAGAAAGGTATACGCGGGTTAGACTTGATGAAAGCGCATATACACGCAAGTAATCAGAGCAAAAGGTGCGTATACGTACACACGCAGGTTCACATAAGGAAAGGCGCGTACATGTCGGAAAACTAAGTTTGTCTATGGTATTTGGTCCATGGTATTTTGGTATTGGTCCATGGTATTTGGTCCAAAGTGTTGACCCCAGGTATTAGGTCCAAGGTATTGGCTCAACATGGTTTTGGGCCATGGTATTGAGAGAAGCCTAAACCTATATAAGGAGAAGATCATTAGGCCAAAGTGAAGTGAGCAAGTGATGAATGTCTGATGAAGTGTGAGATCTAGATGCTGGTTATGGGTTGGTGATGCCTTGCTTGATCTGAACCAAGGTTGCACTCATGTGGAGGATGATGAACGATGGAACGGGATCTCAAGGCTTGGAATGATTATCTTTATATGGTTTGATTAAGGATAGAATAGATCTATTGACACATGTTTATCGTATGAATGTTATGATCTGGGTATGTTCTAATGTCTAAAATAGCTGCAAAGTTATGAGTTAGAATTTGCAGATCTGTACGTGGGTTGTCTTTAGTAAAATCATGTATACACGCAGGTTGGGTTCGTCCAAGTAGCGTATACAGTATGAAGTATGATATTTGAAGTTGCTATTGGATATGGTTGTTGTTGCAGAGTTATGTAGTCTGTTCTATGTTCTGGTGATTGTGTTGTTGACAGGGTTTAGTATTGGGTGATTAAGAGATTGATGATGCAAGTTGTATTGCAATGGTGATTGTTTTATGGATCCAGTATGAAAATGTATGAAACATGGTCCCTGGATGATCGTAGGCTGGTACCTATGTACTGGTAAACATATTGGCCAGTACAAGAGCCAGGGGGTTGTAGCTCCCTTCCAGGAGCAGCTGGAAAACGAGTGAAGGTTGGAGCCTTCAGTAGGCCAGCGCCTATGT
>APFE030048996.1:13949-39099 GCA_000404065.3 Pinus taeda | reverse complement strand
ATGAAAAATGAAAAGTTTTATCTGATTTGATAATACTGATTCATCCCCCCTCTCAGTATTATTTCCAACAATTGGTATTAGAGCAGGTCCTTTGGTAGAAGCTTGATCGCTTGAAGGAGATCTGTAGAACAATGGGAAAGAAAGCACGTCAAAAGAAGAAGACAGCTCAAAGGAACAATGACAGCATGCCGAGGAGTGAAAGTAAGTATTCAGATCCTGAATCACCTCAGATTGAAGATGGACAAGCAAATGAAGCATCAGATAAAATCATAGATCAACAAGATCTACCTAGCAAAAGGGAGAGTGCCCTCAAAGAAGAAATCATCAGCTTAAAAGCTCAGCTGGAATGTGCCTCCAGAGTTCGACATATGCTGCAGGTGCTGAATGAAGAGCAAGAAAATGAGATTCTCAAACTAAGGCAACAAGTGGAAGAAGGAAGAAAGTCTGAAGATACCTTGAAGAAGCAATGTCTGGAAAAAGAAGAACAACATCAAGTTGAGGTAAATATCTTGAAAGGTAAATTAGAAGAAAAAGATAAACTATTACGATTTCAAGATAGTACTAAGATCTTGGATGATATTCTTAGTAGTCAAAGGTCTCTTGCTATTAAAACTAGTCTTGGCCTTTATGAGTCTATTGAAGGTGAATCTAGTTCACAAAGTAAGACAAGAAACTCTAATGCAAAATCTGAAAGGCTCAACAAGGAGATGAAAGGACAACCCCATCAATAGCCAAGGAAAGAATTTCCTCAAAGAAAATCTTTTGCTCCTAACTATGGAAGTGATAGACGATTATTTCCTCCGGTGAATAATGTTGAATGCTATGTATGTCATAATCATGGACATGTTGTAGCCAGATGCAGAAGTAGAATGGTTCAAGACCATCACACAGAAGGATCATCACGATCAAGGTACTTTAACGGATATTGTTTTGCGTGCAATATGTTTGGTCACAAAGCCATTGACTATTTTAGGAGGAATATGAAACATGTAAGATGTTATGCATGCAACAAGCCTGGACATATAGCGAAAGAATGCAGGAGAAGATTGTGGACACCAAACCAAAAGAAGAAAACATCATCACAGTTGAAGATATGGAAGAAAAAGGAAGTACAGCCAGAAAGATGTGGCATAGCAGAGTACACAGACATGACAGATTCAGAGGAACCTGGAAGTGTGGAACATCAGTGTTCCAAATCTCATATGTGGGTTTCATGAAGACAAGTCACGTATATACACAAATTATATGCTGCAAAGTTGTGTATATGATGTTCTGAAGAAGTCTGATGTGGTTCAATCACTGTTTTGATGATGGCATGGCACAAGTTCAGGGGGAGCATATACTTAAATAATGCATTGTTGGCAAGTCTTTGGTGATGAAGCTTATGTAGCTAAATGATATATCTTATTAACATATCTTGCTTGACCAAAAGAATGGATTGTAGGTTACAGATCTGGATGCTAGATGCTTATAATATAGATCATATGGTGTATGATAGTTGTTGATAACTATCATGGTCTTGTTTAGGTCCTTTGTCTTTGTGAGTCATATGATGTATTTTTGTTACCCCACTATGCATGGGATGGATGATGTAATGAGTCATGTATAAACTTTTGGTATATCCCCATTTGGTTGGGTGGATGAGTCAAAAATGGTGTATTCCCACTTGATTGGGAGATTGATGTATGTATAGAGTCATGTTATGCTTTTGTAGACCTTGCATGTGCTCAGGGGGAGCATGGACGGATTAGTACATCTTATACAAAGGGGGAACTCAATCAGAAACTTCAGCATGTACTTAGGGGGAGTATGGACATCAAAATGTATATCAAAGAAGAGAATATCTTGGTTCGCCCTTTGCCCTTGATGTCAAAGGGGGAGAGTGACTTGGTGTAGTGGTTGCCATCAAGTCCAAAGGGGGAGATTGTTGGCATTATGATACAGGTGTTGTCCTTGATGGCAACTCACTCAGAGGTATGATACAGGTGATGGCAACTTAATCAGATAGCAGATCTAGTGCAGTAGGTCAAAAGAAAGGTATACGTGGGTTAGACTTGATGAAAGCGCATATACACGCGAGTAATCAGAGAAAAAGGTGTGTATACGTACACATGCAGGTTCACAGAAGGAAAGGCGCGTACATGTCGGAAAACTAAGTTTGTCCATGGTATTTGGTCCATGGTATTTTGGTATTGGTCCATGGTATTTGGTCCGAAGTGTTGACCCCAGGTATTGGGTCCAAGGTATTGGCTCAACATGGTTTTGGGCCATGGTATTGAGAGAAGCCTAAACCTATATAAGGAGAAGATCATTCTGCTAAAGTGAAGTGAGCAAGTGATGAATGTCTGATGAAGTGTGAGATCCAGATGCTGGTTATGGGTTGGTGATGCCTTGCTTGATCTGAACCAAGGTTGCACTCATGTGGAGGATGATGAACGATGGAATGGGATCTCAAGGCTTGGAATGATTATCTTTATATGGTTTGATTATGGATAGACTAGATCTATTGATGCATGTTTATTGTATGAATGTTATGATCTAGGTATGTTCTGATGTCTGAAATAGCTGCAAAGTTATGAGTTAGAATTTGCAGATCTGTACGCGGGTTGTCTTTGGTAAAAGCACGTCTACATGCAGGTTGGGTTCGTCCAAGTAGCGTATATAGTATGAAGTATGATATTTGAAGTTGCTATTGGATCTGGTTGTTGTTGCAGAGTTATATAGTCTGTTCTGTGTTCTGGTGACTGTGTTGTTGACAGGGTTTTAGTATTGGGTGATTCAGAGATTGATGATGCAGGTTGTATTGCAATGGTGATTGTTTTATGGATCCAGTATGAAAATGTATGAAACATGGTCCCTGGATGATCGTAGGCCAGCACCTATGTACTGGTAAACATATTGGCCAGTACAAGAGCCAGGGGTTGTAGCTCCCTTCCAGGAGCAGCTGGAAAATGAGTGAAGGTTGGAGCCTTCAGTAGGCCAGCGCCTACATACTAGTAAGTGGGACGGCTAGTACAAGAGCTAAGAAGGTTGTAGCCTTCTGCAGGTAGAAGCCTGCGTACTGGTAAAGGACTGCACCAGTACATTGTAAAAGAAGTTTCTTATTAAAGGAAGATAGAAACAAATTGCAGCAGGTGGTTTTCACCCACATTGGGTTTCCACCTTATATCATGGTGTTCATGTGTACTCTTTATGTGTGATGATTTGTTCTGTTTACTGTTAGTATGGTTAATAATGTTCTAATGCATTCACTGAAGATGAACTAACTAAATCATAAAGGTTACTGGATGTACGCTAGTTTCTTTTAACATAGTCGCGTATATATGCAGATATCCTGTACTGAAGTAGCGTATATAAATCTGAGTATGAAAATGAAAAAGTATCTGATTTGCTAATACTGATTCACCCCCCCTCTCAGTATTATTTCCAACACATGTCCCTATGAGAAATGATGAAGCAAGGTAGTGTACTGCAACATTGTCTTATTTGAAATAAAACATTACCTTTACCTTTATTTTTCTTTCCCTAAGCTGCTAACTCCCTTTACCAACTTAATCACATGATGGATGCAACATATGGTATCATGATGACACATGGAGTGAAGCCCTAGACCATGACCTAAAATGAGGAATTTAACCATTTCATGATCGAAGACACTTAAATGAAGATATGATACCTCAAAGAAGACAATGAACATGATGAGTGATGAAGACCATAAGTGAAGGGAGCAACAATTACCTAGACACAACAACCAGTGACTAAATTTTTATTTGAAGACTTACTGAAATGACAAAAATTTGACTTGACATCCTAACAACACCTTGTAAGAGCATATTTGGTCATTGGTGATAGGTTGAACTGATTGACACTAACACTACCAAAGAGGACTGACAAGGGTGTGTCATCTTCCTTCTCTGCATAGTTTCCGTCAACCACTGTATTGGATGTCACCTCAGTGAGGACTGAGAGGTTATTACTACCTGGTGAAATAGGTGGTCAGTCGTCCAACAGTATCGTGGAGGTCAACTGAACATGACCCGCCCTTGAAGAGGCAATCCTTCTCTTGGACAATGACCTGGTCTCCGTAGGGGATGGGGTCAGTGTTTTTGATTTCTCTTTCTTTTTTGAAACCTTCTTCTAGGTCAACTTCCTTGCACTTCATCCTTGAAACTCCTTTAAGAGCTCCTCCCAGGTCACGTTTTGAGCCTCTAGCTCCTTCTTGATTAAAATTGTGATCAACATGTGGTGATATAAATTGCATGCAACCTGGCTTGACTTCCCTCTCTGAATGCCTTTTGACATTTTTTCTAAGCTCCTCAACAAATAATAAGGAAAATTAATGAGCTTACCAGACTCAAAATGCAGGAGCAATCATATGTGATATAAGAAGGTTAGTGAGTAATGAACCTCGTAGGTAAGAAACTTCTACAACACATAAAGGAGATCCTTCTATTTCCTAAACATAGCATTATGCTGGAGACTGATCTTCCAGTCCACCTTCTTCTTCAGGTTGACCACGAATTGGGGCCACATCTTCTTTTCTATCTTCTCCTTCTTAAACCATTATTACCCCACTGCTGGTAAACCTGTAGCTTGATATATGGACTCCTCTGTGATCGCAAATTCCAATGAACCAACCTTGGCTTGGCTTCCATCAAAAGTCTGGGTGAATGCTACACCACAACTAAGTTGAATCCATCTATTTTTTGTAGGAATGGGAGGAACCAGGATTCCATCAATATTACAAGACTGTTTCTATACTCAACTTTTTTCTCCATCTCCTTTATGAACCGTGGCTCAATCCTTACAGGCGCCATGTTTGTTTAAATTCACCCAATCTTTGTCTAAAGTTTTGAAAGAATATTACAATATAAAGAACTCAAAATGATGGTCGAGCTATACATTCACAATTATATTAACCACTTCCCGAATGGTCATGCTTCATCATTAAAATTACATGGATGTAGATACAAATTGGTTCAAGTATAGGCAAGTGATGATGATTGGGGAAGGCGACAGTTTAGATAATGATTCCATGTAACGGTCATGCAATGTTGGATATGGGGTAAGACCATTATTATCAGGTGATGAGTTTTTCAAGGAAAGGTAAGTATTGGATTTCGGGAGAATCATACCATCCCACATTTACTTCATGATCTCACATAAGGTGTACTTAGTACTCATTAAAAAGATGGGATTTCATAACCTAAAATATCTTTCTACTTAAATAATCTCTTCCTAATTTAGTAAAATGATAAAACAAAGTGTTAATCATAATACAAATTGAATGCTATGATCTACAGGTGGTACAGTTATTTTGCCTGTACAAAAATTCATGTAACAAAATTATGCATTTTTGCATCATGTGTTCCTGCACCAAAAAATGTGTTTTTCTAACTGGGCACACTCAGTAGTGCGGATTCATGTACTGAATGTTCCTGTACTGAATGTGCTTACACTAACCATGCCTACACCAAGCATGCCTACACTTAAACATGCTTGCAATAATCGTGCCTGCACCAAACATGCTTGCACTCGAACACACATTCCTGCACCAAGGATATTTTTAGAACGTCTCGAAAGATAAAAGGAACCAAAAGAAAATTCTTATAGGATATATTTCATAGGCTGGATTAGACAATTCAACGGATATACAAGGGAAGTTTTATTCGCCATTCTTTGGTGTTGATATATGCCTTCCGATCTGATTTCTGAGTTCGCATCAGATCCTGCAATAGATCCATGAGGGAAAAAAAAAAGTTGGAAAAAGGGTAAATTTTTATAATGGTAAGGAAATTACGATAGGGAATTCAAGAGTGAGACCACCAAGAGGGACAAATGGAAAAGGGATTTTGGGGAAATATTTTCAAGGGAAAAAAAAGGGAAATATGAAATCGGATAGGGAAAGTTTCTTTGAAGAAAGGGATAGTAAACTTCATGGGATGAAAAGAAGAAAATAGGGGGATAATTTTTTGAAAATGGGAATAGAAGAAGAGAAGAATTTCACTTGACATCTTCCTATATAGTGTTGATCCATAAAGTAAATGTAGTGGGAATTGAGTGCTGCTTAGATAAAAAAATTCATGCCAGCTATCCCAAACTTGGATAAGGGCCTGGTTCTTGTACTTGAACTTGCCTCTTCTTGGTGACAATTAACACATCTAAAGATCAAGCAACATTCCCATTTTATTAGAATTGATCTTACTACCAGCAAGTTGGTTTTCAGGTTGATCCTTCTACAATCATTTTAGTAAAATTGATTTTCACAATCACAGGAAACGATTTTTTTCTTTAATTCTTTTCTTTTTTAAATTTTTTTCTTTTTATTATTATATATGTTTTTTGGATTTTCTTTAAATTTTATTTCAAGAGAGAAGAAATCAGATCACAATAGGTTGGCATAGCCACCTACCAACTTAATTTTAGACTGTTGATGCACATGTTACATGAAATATTCCTTTGTGATGGGTTGAAAATATGATTTAAGCTTATGCCCATTCACAAGGAAAACTGAATTTCGCCCATCGATAGTTTTGACTTCTACATCCCCATTGTCAAAAACTTGAATTACCTCATATGGCCCCATCCAATGAGTATGGAACTTCCCTTTAAAATGTTTAAATATAGAGTCATAGAGAAGTACCCAATCACCAAGTTGGAATGGTTTCTTCCTGATAAACTTGTCATGCCACTTCTTGTGTTGTTGTTGCACCAAAATATTTCATTGAACAGCATCCCTTCGAAATTCATCCAACTTGCTTAACTGTAATAGAAATTACTGTTGTGCTTCCGAGATATCTAGACCCAATTGAACTGTAGTTCTGAAAGTCTTTATCTGAAATTCAAGCGGCAAAAGGACTTGATTTCCATACACCATCTCATAAGGTGTACGCCCCGTGTTGTTCCTCCAAGTGATTTGATAGGCCTATAAGGCTTCAGGTAATCGGCGAGCCTAATCCTTCCTATGCATGTTTATTGTTTTGGTGAGGGTGGATTTGATCACCTTGTTTGTAGATTCCACCTAGCCATTTGCTTGCGAGTGGTACAGTTTAGATTTCTTGTGTTGAATCTTGTACTGATTCATGATTTCTTATACCAAGTCAGAAACAAAACACGGTCCATTGTCAGAAACAATTTCACTAGGAACACCAAATCTAGTAAAATTTCATTGAACAGAAAATCAACAATAACTTTCTTAGTGGAAAAAGAAACAGCTTTAGCCTCTACCCATTTAGTAACAAAATCAGTACAAACCAAGATATGCTTTTTATTTAAAGATGTGGGGTTTATAGGTCCTATGAAATTAATAGCCCATTTTTCAAAGGGCTCAATCATGACTTGAGGACATAAAGGCATTTCATTGGCTTCAACAGGTTGACCCATTCATTGACAACTATCACAACGCCTAAAATGTTGCTTGGAATGGCACGGACCAATTTGGTCCTCTAAAAAATGGTGTGTGTACTAATTTTTCCTTCAATGTTTCAAATGACTATTGGCAAGCTGTGGACCAGGTGAATTCACTATCCTTAGCTAATAATCGAAAAAGGGGGTAGCAATCTTGGAAAAAAATTCATTGAATCTCCAGTAATAACCAGCATGTCCCAAGAAACCTCTCACTTCCATTTGGGTTTTGGGTGTAGGTAAATGAATAATGACTTCAACTTTAGTGGGTTCTACTTGGATACCTTTGTCAGAAACCAAATGACCAATAACCACTCCTGCTTTGCACATTAATTACATTTTTTATCACTCAAAGCAAGATGAGCCTCTTGGGAATGTAAAAGAACTTTTTCTAGATTTTTAAGAGCTTCATCAAATGAGTTACCAAACACAGAAAAATCATCCATATAAATCTCAACACATTCAAGATCAACAAAAATAGCCAGCACAACCCTTTGAAAGGTGGTGGGTGCATTACACAACCTGAAAGGAAGCACTCGATAAGAAAATGTACCCCAAGGGCATGTAAAGGTAGTTTTGTCTTGATCTGAGGGTGCGATCTGGATTACTTTTTACTGGCAAGGGTATCTAGCACATGATTGATGAAAGGAAGGGGAAAGTAATCCTTGAGAGTGGCTTTGTTTAATTATCAATAGTCAATGCAAATATGCCATCTCCCATATTTCTTAGGGACTATCACTAACGAAGAGACTCACTGACTATCAGAAATGGGGTAGATGAAATTAGCAACTAAGAGTTTTTATAATTCCTCTTTAACAATATCTCTTAGTGCGGGATTCATTCATCTCTAGGGTTGTTAGACAGGTCGGGCTCCCTCATGGATATAGATATGATGAGTACAAGTCTCGGGAGGAATTCCTTTCATGTCTTCGTAACTCCAAGCGAAAGCATCCAAGTGATTTCGCAACAAGGTAACAAGCTGCTCTTACTTAGATGAATCCATGTCTGAGCTAATGTGTAAGGATTTGCCTAGACTAATTTCAATAAGAGTGGTCTTGGGCTTAAGAGTATAGGAAGATGATGCCACAGTATGGGATAAGCAAGGTTGGGAATCATAATTTTCTTGAAAATCCAGACTAAAGATCTGATGAAGTGTGTCAAAACTAGGCATAGTGTATAGATTGTTCAAGAAATCTTGTAATTCACCATCCTAGGTGGACTCGGTATGATGTTGAATCGAAGAGATAGGCCAGGTCTCATCATCACTATTGTTATAATCTAACCATAAAGTGTCCTTGAGTTCCTGAATATATCTAGCAAGTGGATATAAGGTGACCTTTTTCCTAGAGTCTCCATGTGAAATGTACATATCACTGGAGCGACATCCAATATAAGCATCGGTCATGGAAATCCATGGTCATCCAAAAATCAAAGGATGTCCTCCCACTAGATACTTTGGCTAAAGCACAATGAAATATGTGGGGTATTCCCATGAATCTATAGAGACAACCACATCATCCAATACTCCATCGAGCTTGATTTTAGATATGTCTGCAAGTTCAAGCATGGTGCATGTAGGACGAATATGGCCCAACCCAAGTTGTTCCATGGTTTTCTTGGTCATAACATTGATGGCCACCCCCAGGGCTATTAATATAGTAGAGAAAAGGATATCACCTATCTAGACAGAAACAACAGGGTTTCCAGGATCTGTGTATGTCTCCACTGATACGCATGTTGTCATCAACTCAGCTGCTCTACCAACAAACTGGATGGTATGAGGTTCTACTCTCTTCCAACCTGGATTTTTAAGACATAATTCCCTAATGATATTTGTACAAAGGGGAATTTATGTGATAGCCTGAAGTAATAGGACCCTTATACAAAGATTCTTTAATTTAGAGGCCAGAGTGGACTCAAGGTCACTCTTCTCCATGGCCAACCTCTTTGGATAGGGAGGCTGGTTTGAAGAGGATGGTGAATATAAAGGTATAGGAATGGGCTTAATGGTGACATTATTGTTCGAATGATCAGGAGTTTCCTCCTCGTTTTTCTCCTCAATGATCACCATGGATTGTTTTTATTTTTCTGGTTTAACTACCCTTCCTGATCTCAATTGAATCTCATTTATCCTAACCAGCAGGGTTCGATAGGTAGGAAGAGGGGACAGTCCAACCGAATGAATCAGTTGTACCGCCTTATTATTAGGATTCAGTACCAGTTGAGCAGGTGTTGGGCATAGGATCCCCCAAAGCATGTTTTGGGGCTTAAATCCCAAGTTTTGACTAAGTCCATTGTAAAGACTCCACGATTTGTAAGAGGAGAGCGTGAAGTTGTAATTAAGTCATAGGGTTATCTACCCTTAGTTTTGTTAGACAATGTCAGCTTAAGAAGTTCTACCCATGGTCTGTTGACCATGGGATTGTATAAATAGAGTGAGGCTCTAAGTTGTAAAGAGAATCAGATCTAAGAGGATGAAGATGAATTTAGTCTAAGATGAAGTGTAGAGTTAAGTCTTTGAGTCATAGAGTAGGAGAAGGCTCTACAGCTAAGTGCACAGAGGCCTAGTAGTCCGTAGTTGAGTGCACGAACCCCTACAACTGAGTGTGCAGGGTAGTTTGAGTCTATAACCATGGGAGGAATTAATAAAAGAGAAGTTATCTCATATTCCTATGTATCTTTTCCTATTTTATGTATTATTGGGTATGAATTGCAAGTTTATTGTTTATTTATTGTGCGAACTCATATGAATGTGCTGAATAAGTAAATATAACATAAGGAATATGTTTATGCAAAGATAACTAACTGGTGTAAGAAGATAAGTAAGATCACAGGTGTGACTTAGTGAAATAGTGCAGAGCACTACTCCGATAGCATGGAAGGCCTCGCCGGTCAGGGTAGTGTGTGAAGTGACCCGTGTGAAACTAATCATAGTTGGAGTAAATCAACCCCTCAAACATCTCAAGGGTGCGGAAACCTGGTTCCAGCATCGCCCCATACTGCTTCAGGTGAGACCTCAATCCACGCTTTGCGAGCTGTTACCGAAAGGGCGAGTAGTACAGGGATTTTTTTGGCTAATTAACTCCGAACCTAGGTCAGGTCCCATCAAGCCAACAAATGGTTCCATTGTCAGGACCAAAATCTGCATAGAGATCTCTAATCTCGCATCACTAGAATCCAACTAAGAAGGAAATCAAAGGCTGGATTGACAGGAGAATTCACGAGTTCGTAGCACAGGAAAACAGGAATCCAGGACTGACAAAAGAAGAGTGGTTAGACTACTACATGTACATAGAGATCCAAGAAATTTTCTTTGCACCTTTCCCTGTTGAGTTGTACGAGTGGATCGCGAAGCTAGCAGATAGACAAGGAAGGTGCAGGCTTGACAATCCTATTGTGTGGACCCCTAAATTGGTGCGTAGATTGGAAGAATCCAAGGATAAGATCATGCATACTATTGATCACTCGCTCGATCGGATTAGAGGAGGATTCGTTACTGAGTTCACGGTAGGCACTTCAGTAAGCTACAATGAGGCCAAGCAATGCTTCCTCAAGGGACCACGAGGTAAGTACATTAAATCTCTAAACACTTGGATTAAGATGCTATTGTGCAAAAAGTAGATTATGTGAATACATTAATGTTCGGGGCTACACGAAATGGGAGAATTTACAGGAATGAAGGTAGTGCAAAACTAGAAACTAGCCCCTTGATTTCACCTCTACGGGGGGACGAGGAAGAGCTCGCAAGGGTCTCTTTGAAAATTGCGATCCAATTGATAAGACAGAGGATTCCGCGCATACCACCCCCACCCACACCTCCGCCTGTTTCACCTACCTCACCTCTGTCATTGCCCATACCACCTCCGCGACCACTGTGTTTTAATATGGCAAGCTCGATAAAGCTGCCTATGTTCAAAGGAGTGGGAAATGAAGATCCAGACCAGTTTTGGTTCGTAGTAAAAGTTGTCTAGGAAGTGCAAGGATTAATAGACAATAATATCAAGAAGGCAATGTTGGTCCCTGCTCTACAAGATCATGCATCGACCTAGTACATTAAGTACTTAAATGACCATCCGAATGCAGGAATTGCAGTGATTGAAGCTGCGCTAACTAGGGAGTTTAGTAAGCTGAAGTCAGAAGCACAGTCGATGATTGGGTTCAAAGAGATTATGATGCTACCAGGCGAGACTCCTTGGGAGTTGGATCAGAGACTGAAGCACACAATTCGCGATGCTAACATGACATTGACAGATGGGCAACATCACGAATGGTTTGCAACATCGCTATCACCACATTTGAGGAGCGCACTGACACAACAAAGATTGACAACACAGGTTGAAGCTTTAGAAACCGTGATGAGGTTACATGAGACCCCAATGCAAGATTCTAATTTAAGAGTTCAACAAATCCACACACAGTTGAAAAACTTGTGCCTAGAAATGTAAAGCCTAAAATAGAACATGACGGCTAGACCAGAAGTAAGTGAAGAGGTGTTGTGCGTGAAATGTAAGGAGCAGGGTCATGACAAGGACCATTGCCCAGTGTTCGCAAACTACCTCGCAAGAGGAGGGTCGATGCTAGTATGACTAGAAGTGAAAGCAGGACCGAATGCGACACCTGCATTATAGTGCAAGATTTTCCAAATAGGGGGGAGGCATGCCATAGACAACTACCATCTATTGCAAAAGTACACACAGAATTCACAGTAGTTGTTTTGTAATTTTTGTAGATCTATGGGCCATGATGAGTGCACCTGTAGAAGTTATGAGATGATGATGGATAGAACTCTTACCTATAGGGTTCAAGCTGAAACACAGTCCCTAGACCAGGCTACAAGAATGGTGTGCATTGGATTCCAGGGGTGCGGACAAGGCCGAGGTGGAGGAGGACCTGGAAGAGGTTGCGAACAACTGATATTCTAAAATTGCGGAGGGGCAGGGCATTATGCCCGTGATTGTATGAATCTGACGTGACCGTCATGTTTGTACTATACCTTCTTTGGTCATGAAACAGAGGATTGTCCCACGCTGATATTTGGGATAGATGATAAAGGAGGATTACAACCTCACCCCACTCAAAACCTGCAAATGATGAGGTCTAAGCCACATGAGGAAGAACCTTATGTGAATATCATGCTCGAAAGTCGAATTACAAGGAGAGATGATAAAGGCAAACAACCAGCAGATGATACTTGGGTTCGCAAAGCTCCGGCGAAGGAAGCGGAGTTTGATTTGGAGCACGCTCGATAAACTTTTATGGAAGCTAAGAAGAGCTTTGCTGATGCCTCCATCTCAAGACGTAAAGACAGTCTGGAGCCAGAAATGGACCCATCAATGCTCACGTTGTTCCTAGAAACATGCATGAAGTTGCTACGCAATAGTAAGGCTGTAAAGGGATTGCAGGAGCTCATTAACAGATGCGTTGGGACAACGCAAGGAGAACCACACATGGTCAGGAAAATCAGAAAACATAAGACAAGAACTGGAAGAGAAATGAGGTTAACTATGCAGATTGGAGAATACGAAATGGACGAAGTAATTTTGGACCTAGGATCGGACACGAATGTTCTACTGCAGCAGACATGGGAACGCATGGGGAGACCAACGCAACAGTGGTCCCCTATTCAGCTGTGCATGGTGAACCAACAAAAGATAATACCCCTGGGACGACTACAAGGAATCATAGTGGATATTAAAGGGGCAAGCGCGCTAGCTAATTTTGAGGTAATAGAGATTGTTGATGACAACAATCCCTACCCCACGCTCTTAGGAATCGATTGGGCCACTAACATGAATGGGGTGATCAACCTGAAGAAGCGCAAGATGATTTTTGAAGAGAATTCTCTGTGCATAGTGATACCTTTGGACCTTGCTAAGGGATCATGCTACACTGAGCCAGTGTGTGACTATGAAAGTGATGATGACTTAGACTGCATCTACAAGATAACTACGCAAGAACAAGACTGGGTAAACCCTACTGCAGACGGACGAATTTCATGGGAGCATGAGAGCTCCTACACTTCAAATTTGGATGAGGAAATAGAGCACTGGTAGAAGAGGTTACATGAGGTAACCACACTGAACTGTAATATGAGGACATGATCATTGTAATGCATTTCAATGGAAATGAGGGATCTACCTACTTATGATGGATTAGGTGAGGTAGATGTTTTCTTGGACAAATTTGAAAGAGAGATACTGGAGTGGCAACATTTCAAAGCTTTGAATTGGGTGTTGCACACTACGCCCCCGAGATGGTGGGCTACCCACAGAGAAAGCTTTGAAGACTAGTGCACGTGTAGGAGGATGATGTGCACACAATTTGGGAAGCCTATAGTGTGATTGACTGATAAATACCATGGATAGGATGGTCTGCATGCGCATCTATCCAATTGGATACAAGCATATGCCAAACAGCCTGTGCAGATATACCTGAAATTCAAATTGGGAGATATGGTTAATAAGCATGTGTTGGGGGGACAAAGGTGTAAAAAGCTCCTCAAGTTGGAGTGACAGAGTGAACGGAAGATGATCACGTAAAATGTTATCCATGCGAAAGCAGTTAGCAAAGTGTGTGAAGCATTGAACGAGGTATGTAGCATACAGTGGAGTGATTGGGACCTGTGCGTACCAACAGTCCTATGGGATTATAGGACAACGCGCAAGAAATTGATGGAGGAGACGCCTTCTGGATTGGTTTTTGGAGTAACCGATGTACTCCCAATGAAGTACCACAGGCCTAGTCCTTGCATAGCAACGTCGTGGAATATGAAGGGTCGCAACACCCTAAAAGAAGGGATCATGCAATTAGAAGATATTATAGAGGAATGCATGAGCCTTGAAGAAGAAATCTGGCATGGTGATCTTAGGCTCCAAGAACTCATGAAAGAAAGGGTGTGATTAAGGGTGAAAAGTGCTCGGATAGAAGCGGAAGTCGAGAAACTTGAGGAAGAAATAAAGAAATATTTTCTTGATAAGAAAACTAGGGAGACAAAATAGGGTGCACGTGACTACGATGAAAAATTTGGGGCCTACCACTGAGAGTTGATCAACTAGATGCCTTGGATTAGACCACATATTACTAAAGGGATCCCAAATGATGGCGCGATGAAAAGGGAAAAATGTGGGATACAAGTCTTAAAGAGAAAAGGTGAATTTTTTCTAGAAAAAGCAGATGGTGATGGGAGCAAGCCATATAAAGGTGGCGTGGCCACCTGACTAGCTGTGGGAAGAACTAGTTGGGCAGTGGATCCCCCACAACAGAGTTTTGGGGCTCAAAGCCCAAATTTTGGGTAAAATTGTATTGTAAAGACTCCACGAAGTGCGTGGAGCATGAAGTGAATAATCAAGTCAAAGGGTTGTCCACCCTTGAGTATGTAAATTGTTATATTGTAATGTCACCCCACCCATGGTTTGCGAACCATGGAGTGTATAAAAAGAGTGAGGCTCTAAGATGTAAAGTAGTATGACATTTTAAAGAAGTCTTGGTCAATGATGGGATAACTCTAAGTTTGTAAGTCTGAGTCTTGGGTCGTAGGAGTAGGTAGAGGCTCTGTAGCTGAGTGCATGAACCCCCACAGCTAAGTGCATGGACCCCTGCAGTTAAGTGTGCAGGGCGGTGTTGGGTTGTAATCAAAGAAGAGAAATAATAAAGATAAGTTGACTCTGAATATTGTATCTCTGTATTGTTGTTTATGTTTATGCATCTTATATTGTTTATGATTGTGCGCATCTATATTAATGTTGAATGGTAAGTGAAAGCATCAGGCCCATTTAATTTAAGTAGGATACCATCATAATAAGTACACTAAGGATAAAGGATTAAGACAGGACCTCTTCACGCTCTTTACAAGGATGCACGAAGGCAGTAGCACTGGTTGCGAAGGGTGATAGTTGTGCAGAGTAGTGTAAGCATGTAGGTTCATACTGCGAACCTCCAGAAACCTCATCAAGACATCCCTAGGGTGCAGAAACCTAGTTCCAACACCCTCCCATACTACCTCAAGTGAGACCTCAATCCACGCACTGCAGACTGTTGCCAAAAGGGCCAGTAGTTTTGGGATTTGTTTGGCTAAATCACTTCTGAACCTGGGTCAAGCCCCAACAAGCCAACAAATGGTTCCATTACTAGGACCGGGATCTGCCTAAGGGATGTCTAATGTCGAAACACTGGAATCCAATGAAGAAGGAAGTTGAGGAGTGGTTGGACAAAAAAATCCACTAGTTCTCGACACAAGAAAACAAGAACGCATGGATATCTAAAGAATAGTGGTTGAAGCGCTATCTGTATACATAGATCCATGAAATTTTTTTTGCTTACTTTCCATTGGAGTTGTATGAGTGGCTCGTGAAGTTAGCAAACAGTCAAGGGAGGTGCCGGCTTGATAAACCAATTGTGTGGACTCCTAAATGAGTGCACATATTAGAAGCCTCGAAAGACAGAATCGCATGCGTTGTAGACCACTGGTTTGACTGAATTATAGGTGGATTGATCACTGAGTTCGCAGTCGATACCACTGTCAGCTATAGCGAGGCAGAGCGACGGTTCCTCAAGGGATCACGAGGTAAGTACATAAGGTCTTTGAATACTTGAATTAAAATGTTATTGTGTGAAAAGCGGGTTACGCGAATAAATTAATTTTTGCGACTACGTGAAGTGGAAGACCCTATAGAAGCAATGATAGCATAGGTATAGAAGGTAGCCATTTGATTTTACTGTGAAGAGAGAGTGAGGAAGAGCTTGCGAAGGTTTCCCCAAGGAGCACGATCAATTTGATAAAGCAGAGGATTCCACAACTACCACCCCCACCCACACCACCACCAGTCTCACTAGTTTTACCTCCATCTCCACCCACCCCACCTCTGCCACTAGCACAGTTCAATATGGCAAATGCGGTCTAGTTACCAGTATTCAAAGAGGTAGGAAATGAAGGTCCAAACCAGTTCTGGTTCATGGTAAGAGCGGTATGGGAAGCCCAAGGTGTTGTGGATGACAATATAAAAAAGGAAGTGTTGGTTAGCATGTTGCAAGATCGTGCGTTGACATGGTATATTAAGTACTTGAATGATCACCTGAATGTAGGAATCATGGAGATTCAAATAGCGTTGAACAAGGAGTTCAGTAGGCCGAAGTCAGAAACATAGTCAATTACTGGGTTTAAAGAGATTGCAATGATCTCGGGCGAGACCCCGTGGGATCTAGACCAATGATTGAAGGGTCTAATTCACGAATTGAACATGATACTAACAGATACGTAGCATCGCGCGTGGCTCATAGCATCTCTCTCACCACATTTAAGGACCGTGCTGTCACAATAGAAGTTGACCACACAAGCCAAAGTGTTGGAAATGATAATGAGACTGCATGAGAATCTGATACAGGATCTTGCGTTGGGAGTCCAACAGATTCACGTGCAACTACAGAATCTATGTTTAGAAATGAAGAGCCTGAAGCAAGAAAGGACACCATGACCAGAAGTGCACGAGGAAGTCTGGTGCATAAATGTAAAAGTCAAGGCCACGATAAGGATCACTGTCCCACTGTTGCGAACTACATAGTAGTAGGGGGGCCTATACTAGTAAGGTCAGAAGTGCAAGCAGGGCCTAGTATGATGCCTGCCTTGTGGTGGGCGATATGTTAGATAGGAGGAAAACATAATATAGACAATTGTCATCTGTTGCGGAAATATACGCAGACATCCTAGCAGCTATTTTGTAATTTTTGTAGGTCGGTAGGGCATGACGAGTGCACTTGCAAAAGTTATGAGTTAATGATGGACCGGACCCTGACGTATAGAATGCAGACTGAAACGCGAGCCCTTGACCCAAATGTAGTAGTGCCGCGTGCTGGATTCCAAGGATGTGGAAGAGGGCGAGGAGGAATGGGACACGGAAGGGGTCACGGCCAGTTGATTTGTTACAATTGTGGAGGGCCTGGGCACTACGCTCGCAACTGTACAAATCTTACAAGAATATCATGTTTATACTGTAGCCAATTTGATCATGAGACTGAAGACTGCCCTATGTTGATAACCAAGTTGCGCTACAAGGGGGTCCTGCAGCTACCACCCACCCAAAATGTATAGATGATGAGATCAGAATGGCATGAAGAAGAACCCATGGTGATCATGATGCTTTGAAGTGGTCTCACGACAAGGGAGGACAAGGGAAAATGGCCTGAATAAAGCATGTGGGTTCACAAGGCTCTTACAAAGGAACCTGAATTTGATCTCGAATGTGCGAAGGAAGCATATATGGAAGCTAAGAAAATATTCGCGGAGGCCTCCACTTCAAGTATGAAGGATCAACAGGAAACAGGGATGGATCCTTCGATGCTCACTACCTTTTTGGATACATGCATGAATTTGTTGCGTGACAGCAAGGCAGTAAAGGGACTGCAGGAGCTGATCACTCGGTGTGCAGAAGCAGGAGAACCATGCATGTTCCGGAAAGTTGGAAAACATGCACTGTGCACTGGCAAGGAAATGAGGTTGACTGCATGGATCAGAGAATATGAAATGGATCAAGTTATTCTAGACTTAGGCTAGGACGCAAATGTGTGTTGGGCACCAAATCAGGCTATCTTTCTGTTGCATTTCCATCACCCTTTCTGACCTTTTTGCATTTATTCACCTATGTTTACTATGCTAAATCCGTGAGGTAATCAACCCTTTTATGTCTATTGGAATATTTTATTAATGAATTAAAGTCATGGGGTTTTGCTTATTCACAGCACTAAAACATATGTTTAACCGCAGCTTCTGGAGAATAGATATCAATCTCGCAGCATCCCACAGCAGATCTACAATTCACAGCAATCACCAAGAAGCTGTGTAGCTAGAGTCATAGATCCCCAAACCATTCTTGGACTGCTCATTGATCTTGTCTATTTGGTTTTGGTGCTGTTCCAAACTAATGTACATTTCTGGGTATATGGTTACCAGGTTTTGGGGAAAGATGTTGTTCTCCCTCGCTGTGTATAAAAGATAGGTTATTCTTGTAATTGGGGGACTCCCCATCAATATTGTAATAGCCCTTTACAGATTAATAAAATATCATCTCCTTTGTTGTTCCAATCTTTGCTGTGACTAATGTAGCCCTGATCAGAGAGCTGGGCCTGCTCTCCTGATCAGGTGTTGCTTATTTTTGTGTGTGTTGTTTATTATTTCCTAGTTGCTATTATAGCTTGTTAGTTCTTGTAATTTCTTATCTTGAGTTCTGTAGCTAGTTTAGCTTTAGAGCAATGTTTTGAATATTAATCACGAACCCTTGGCCGAAACGGATGGTACTCTCGCCCCTACATATACCTTGCGCATTGCCTTGAAAGGATACGCATCCAGATTGATAAATTAATGTAGGAAAAAGGGTGAATAGATTGCTCATACCTGGACCCCAACATTTTGGTGCCATTGCTAGGGAGGCTAACAAGGTGCAAGATATGATCTAAACCAACCAGAGGGTCAATCTCTCGTCCTGGGGAGAGAATGATTTTTCTCACTCTACTCCAGGTCTTGAGCATAGGTGTTCTTTCTTCTTGTTTTTTTTTCTTTCTTGTTTTGATTGGGCCAACCTCTTGTCCTGGGGAGGGAGGAATCTTTTGACACCCTACTCCAGGCCCTGAGTTAGATTTATTTCTTTCAAACCCTTGTGTGTTTTAATTTTTGGAAACCCTAGCTTTTACCCTGGGAAGGGAGGAGTCTTTTAACACCCTGCTTCAGATCTAGAAGTAGTAGGTCTTCTCGAAGGTGTGTGTTTGCTCTTGGTTCTTGTCCTAGGGAGGGAGGAGTCCTTTGATGCCCTGCTCTGGGCCTTGAACCCTAGATTCCTATTTTTTTTTTGTCTCTCTTTTTGTAAGCTCTTTTGTCTTGGGTAAGGAATGGTCCTTTGGCACCTTACTTCAAGACTAGAGTGTTGTAGGTTGATACCTAGACCTTCTGTCATATCAACATTTGTATGAACAAAGAACCAAATAAAAGGGGCAGAGGGAGAGCCCTAAAGAGGGGAGGACTAGACTTGGGAAGAAAGACTTATATCCAGCAAATTATAGCGAAAGCAGAATCAGAAGCATCCTCTCACACAACCTTGAGACCAGGTGCACGAAGAGTAAAATATGAGGGATAGTCAGTAGACCAACCAGTGCTGTCTACAACATTCTCTAGTGATTCGACACAACAAGCCCCTCCAACAGTTGAGAAGGCATCCAACAGTATACTTGACCAGGGGAACCTTACGCTGGTAATAGAAGAGGAAGAGGTTGCAAGCAGAACATCGATAGAGTTAGGACACTCCAGCAAGGAAAAGCAGGTCGTAGCCGAGGGACCAATTCATCAAGATGTAGGAGAAGGAAACAAAGTGGCACTTGCATCACCAAGGGACCAAGGAAGTGTTGTCGAAGCAACCCAAACCCGAGTGGTAAGGAACTCTCGACCATTTTCCACAGAACCTATTGAAATACCCAGTGGTTATTGGAGGATATTTATGGCTCCCACAACCTCCAGCATCGAGTTTTCGATTGGGGATCTAGGAGTTGGTGCACCCACAAAGCCTATCCCATTAGCAACTTTACCAAGCTTTCATGGGATTGTTTCAAAAGACCTCGACACATTTTTATTCGAATTTGACATAGTGTTCTGGGGGTATGACTACATGACAAACCACAGAAGTTAAAAAATTTCCCTGCTACATTAAAAGGGACCGCTCTACAATGGTTCATGGGCCTTGGAGGAAGCTCTATTTCCACATGGGATGATATGTGGACAACTTTTCTAGAAAATTACCAGGATTACTGCAAATCCCAGAACATCAAGGAGGAACTTTTTAAGTTCACATAGAAAGAAGACGAGAGCTTGGAAGACTGTGTGGAATGATTTAAGTACACATTACAGAGGTTAGGTCACTCTGACCTAGATAAAGAGATCTTAAAGATTATCCTCCTTTGGGCTCTTCGTGAGGACTCTTTGGAATTGTTGAACATCGTAGGAAAGGGAGACATCTCCAAGGAAAGCTTTGAAGTTATCTGCAAACTATGCATTCAGTGCTCGAGGGGGCTTGCAAGAAACAAACAAGGGATTCACTCAACAAAGGTGTCTAGCGGGGGTGTTACGAAGGCAAAAATTAGAAACTTGCTAGACAATTTGAGAACGGATATCCTGAGTACTCTATCGGCACAGATGGATATGTTACAAGTAAAACAGAAGTAGCTAGAATTGGACAGGACCATGGCTATATTCTGCCTAAAGTGTAGAAAGAAGCATCCAGAGAGGGAATGTCCATTAAACTTCATAGTGAAATGTGTAATCTGCGAATTAAATCATGTAACAAGCTCATGTCCCTCCTTACCAGGCCTAAAAGCAGTCTTTCAAGGGATAGGGGAAGACACGAGAAACTGTACCTCATGGGGTCTAGAAAGCCATGGAAACCTCGACCACCAATGGGAAATCAAGGTATGTACTCAGACCCATCTCAATATTTCAATAATTTCAATATGAATCCTTAGTCCATGACCTATCCTCCCATGTGGCCACAATACTCATTTCCAACTTGGCAGCAGTTGTACCCTCAAGCTGGTTCGAGCTCCCCATGGACTCCAACTTGGTGAGGATCCTCTCCTAGGCAGTTTCCTCAGCCAATGCCACAACAACAACTCCAACTACCTTTTAATGTTCCCGCAGGTAGTTAACCTACCCGTCCACAGCTTCCAATCCAACCTAACCCAAATCCTAATAATAAGGAGCTCATCAAACTAACATTCTTAACCTACCTTCATATAACATTTCCACTATAGAGTTGTATGAAATGAATTTGAGATCAGGGCAGACAATCAATGCTCAACCTCCTCCAATTATCATTGAACAACTTGATAGTGAAGGTAAGGAATCAGAATTAATTAATAAAGATCCAAAACAAACTGAGAGAAACCAGGTGCCTCCTGCAAAACAACGTCAATCTGAACCACCTTATCTAGAGAGACTAACTTTGAGTAAATCAAGCCCTCAAGCTGAATTCGATTTATTGGGTGAATTACAGAACTTATTTGTTAAAATTCCCCTATTACAAACTATGAAGGATGTCCCGATATATGTAAAGACTCTTAGGGAGTACTGTTCAAAGAAACTTGTAAAGAAATCCAAAGACCCCCTTATTATTCATGTCATGGGAAAATTATCATATTTTATGATGGGAAAGTCAATACCTATAAAGTATGGAGATCCAGGGACCCAATTCTGACAGTACAAATTAATGGGGTAGAGATTCCAAATGTGTTGGTATACCTGGGTGCTGCCATCAACGTTATCACCACTGAAACTATGCATACATTAGGTCTTCGTAACTTGAAACATACACCTATAGTGTTAGAACTGGTAGATCGATCTACAGTAAAACCAGTAGGGAAGTTAGAAGATGTAACAATTTTGGTGGATTCATGGCAATATCCCATAGATTTTCTTGTCTTACATACACAATCTTTGGTGGGCGGCCATCCTCTGATTTTAGGTAGACCATGGTTGGCTATTGCAAATGCTTACATTGGGTGTCGTTCAGGGCACATGGTTATTTCAAATGGGCAAAACACTAAGAACTTAGTGTTATACCCACTTGCAGAACCAAACCCATCCATAAATCCAGTAGGTGGCAAGAAAATTTTATCTAGGAAAGAGGCTAAAATGGAAAATGAGGAATTGAGACCAGTCCTCACTGTTGGATAGTCCCTTAAGTTGAAAATGAAATCAAAAGATGATGTAATCACCTCCTTTATGGATGATCCTTGCTCTGTTTCGAAGACAAATCAACAAATCCTAGGATCTATCCTAAGCTATGAGACTCAAGAAACTATTGAAATAGCAGAAGGATTAGAGGAGCTACCAGTTGATGCACCCCATGGAAGTGTCCCAGTAGAATTAGAACCAGGAAAAACCTTGAATATTAATCCAGACCTATCAGAATCCTAGAAGAAGCAACTTGTAGACGTCCTTCAGAAACATAAAGAAGCCTTCGCCTGGGATTACTCAGACATGAAGGGGATTCCTACTAATTTATGTAACCATCATATATATATTAAGGAAGATTTTCGTCCTGTAAGACAACCTCAGAGAAGAATGAACCCCACATTGAAAAATGTTGTGAAAGAAGAACTTCAGAAATTGTTGGACGTAGGTTTTATTTACCCCATTTCAGATAGCCAATGGGTCTCTCCATTAGTAATGATCCCCAAGAAAAATGGTAAATGGCGGATATGCATGGATTATAGAGAATTAAATAAGGCAACGTAGAAAGATCATTTTCCTTTACTGTTTATTGACCAAACTTTGGGCACATTGGTTGGCAAAAAGTTCTTCTCCTTCTTAGATGGATTTAGTGGGTATAACTAGATCCAGATAGCTCCTGAAGATCAAGAAAAAACCACTTTCACATGCCCCTAGGGAACTTTTGCATACTGGGTCCTTCCTTTTGGCCTGTGTAATGCACCTGCAATGTTCCAGCAAGCAATTTTGGGGATCTTCTCTGATTTGGTGGATGATAGTGTTGAAATTTACATGGATGACTTTATTCCATATGGGGATTCATTTGTAGAAGGGCTGAAAAATTTAGAGAAAGTTCTTGAAAGGTGTATACAGGCATGTGTCTCTTTGAGTATGGTAAAATTCCATATGATGATGGAGGAGGGAATTGTTCTGGGACATTTGCTCTTGGCTGAAGGAATCCGGATGTACCCAGCCAAGATAAAGGTAATTCTACACTTCCCGACACCCAAAACACCCACACAGGTACGTAGCTTTATTGGTTGTGCTAGTTATTATAGGCATTTTATAGAAATTTTTTCCAAAGTAGCACATCCACTTTTTCAATTGCTAACAAAAGATTCAGATTTTGTGTGGATAGTTGACTATGATGCAGCCTTTGCGAAAATCAAGGAATTGGTCTATAGCGCTCCGATCCTTAGAGGGCTAGACTTGGCATTACCTTTCCATATTCACACAGATGCTTCCCAAATAGAGATTGGTGTAGTATTAGGACAACAAGAGGACAGGGTACCATATGCAGTTTACTATGTTAGTAAGAATTTAGCTCCTGCTGAATTAAATTACACAGTGACTGAGAAAGAGTTCCTTGTTGTCATCTACGCCATCAACAAATTCCAGCACTACATTACCGAGTATCCTACCTTTGTACATACTGATCATGCAGCTATCAAGTATTTAATGAATAAACCTATTACCCCTGGTCGCATTACAAGATGGCTTTTGCTACTACAAGAATTTGACATTACTATAGTAGATAAACCAGGGAAGAAGAATGTAGTTGTAGATTTTCGTTCTATGATAGAAAATGATGGTAATAATACACCAATTGAAGATAATTTTCCAAATGAACATATTTTTGTAGTTTCTGCTAACACTCCATGGTATGCAGATATTGCTAATTATCTTGCTACAGGGAAGGTGCCTCATCATCTGTCATATAAGGAGAAAAGGAAGATTATTCATTAGAGTACTCGATATTCATGGATGGAAGGATATCTCTTTCATATAGGGGTTGACCAACAGATTCGGCGTTGCATGGAAAAAGATGATATCTATGAGATATTAAAGGTTGCACATGATGGACCCTGTGGAGGACATTTTGCAGATAAAATAACAGGTCACAAAGTGCTGCAGATGGGATATTACTGGCCTTCCATCTTTCGTGATGCTCAGGATTATGTTTGAAGGTGTGATAGTTTCCAATGGATGGGACAACGTGGGAAAGCAGATGAAATGCCTCTACAGCCCCAGATAGTCCTCAAACCGTTTGAGAAATGGACCATAGATTTTGTTGGACCCTTCAACCCACCTTCTCATCAGAAAGCTTACATCTTGGTCTGCACCGATTATGTGACTAAATGGGTGGAAGCCAGAGTGGTCACGAGAGCAACAGAGCAAGTAGTGGCAGACTTTCTTTTTGAAGAAATCTTTGCTCGATACGGCACTCCAAGGGAAATTGTGTCGGATGGAGGATCACAGTTCACATCTCACATGATAGGGAAGCTAATGCAGAAATATGGGGTCAAACATAGAGTGAAAACCCCCTATCACTCCCAGGTGAATGGACAAGTAGAAAGCACAAACAAGATATTGGAAAATATCTTGACAAAAACAGTAGCAAGTCATCGCCGAGACTAGGCACAGAAACTTCCAGAAACTTTATGGACGTATAGAACAACATGGCGGAATACAACCGGGTTTTCTCCATTTGAATTATTCAATGGGAAATTCCCCTTGTTTCCAGTAGAATTTGAGATCAGTACACTCATAACAGCTTTAGAAGTAGGCCTAGACCTATCAGATGCACAAAAACACTGACTGGAACAACTGAATGAGTTGGACGAGATTCGATTAGTAGCTGTCTAGAAGACTACTGTTGTTCAACAACAAAGAATGAAATGGCATGATAAATTTATCAAAAGTAAGGTGTTTCATGTGGGGGATTGGGCATTACTTTATGATTCCTGATTTAAAGATTTCAAGGGCAAGCTTCGCACTCGTTGGATGGGACCATATGAAGTGGATGCAATGTTCAACAATGGAACAGTTAGATTAATTACAATAAACGAGAATTACTTCATTTTTAGTAAATGGACACTGTCTAAAGCTATACCACCATCTAGCCTCTAGAGATGCCTTTGTTAAACATCTTTCTGATTCATCTGATTTAATGGTTGTTGGAATGAAGGACACTCTCACTCTACTCTTGAAAAAAAAATAGATATA
>APFE030048987.1:208217-261059 GCA_000404065.3 Pinus taeda | reverse complement strand
GGGTAAATGCTGCTGGAATTAGGACTTCCATTGTTGACTTGTAAGGAGAGATCACTAGCCTTCCTTGTTGCCATATTGGGAGTGGGTGAGCTTGTCAAAGTAGAGGAAATCTCTTTTATCTTGTACACTGAATTTTGTCACTTTGACTCTTTTATCTTCCACTATCAATGATGAAATGTAGTGGGGTCCCCTACCCACATCAGAATAGAAGAGTTTCCCCCCTCTTCATGCTCCTCTGGCTCTTCTAGCTATATCTTCATGGTTGAGATGGTTGTATTGGGTTATACATCAATGGACCACTTTCCAATATCCTATTATAAATTATAATATTTTTTATTTTTTTATTTTATTTATTTATTTATTATTTATTTTTTTTCCAAGAGAAAAAGTGAATTTTTTTATTGAAGTGATAAAAAGTTTACATTGCATATGCCTTGCATTCCTTTTGTTGTAATGTAAATGACCATACAGCTGCTGCCATCAAAACTGTCTTTCCTAAGAAAGACCTCCTGTCTAAAGAAAACTGCTGAGAAACGTTTGAGCCGTGAGCTCTTAACTTTTCCAGCCATATACCTTTAGAAACCTTCCAATACAAACAGTCCAAAAACGGGTCTCCTCTAGAGAGGAAAACAACCCTTTACAGGAAAAAGATAAAGTATAAATTGTGTTTTTTGAAAGTTTCCATTTTGCCAAGTTTAAAAACAAAAAAAGAGACTATGATAAAAGTAACAAAACAATGATGAAATGTAAGACTGTTACTGCATCCCAGCAACTAGATATAAGGTGGCTGATCCGACACACGGATGCCCATGATCCTCCTCTACAATTTTCCAGCTGCCCAGATTCTGCTGCAAACCTTCCTTAGAAAGTTTGTCCGCTGATTCATTTCGTTCCCTGTATATATGACACAAAGAGAAACTGTTAAAAGAGATTTTTAGATCCTGTAAATCTTCAAGTAATGTTTTCAACATATAATTTTTGCAAGTGCTTTTGCCATTAACCCAGTTAATAACGTTGAGAGAATCTCTGAAGATTTGAATCGTAAAGATATTCCTTTGGATGAGCCAACAAAGGAGGAGTTTTAAGGCTGACATTTCTGCATAGTTATTGGATCCAGTCCCTAGTCCCACTGAAGCTTTTATAGACTGATTTGCATTTACATGAATGATCATTCCTGCACCTGCCCTGTTATTCTGCGAGGCCCCATCAAAGTATGCCCAAGGGATGCCTTCTTTTATCTGTTCTTCCCTAACCTGTCTTGGAGTTTTGTTCTCCTCTGGTTCAAGGATATTTTGGAAGATGGAAATACTTTGGATTGCTATGGATGATGCGAGAGATTCCTTGTCCTGAAAAATACTCCGGTTCCTGGCGATCCATATCCCCCAGCAGATGATAAGAGGTAGGTTCTGCATGTTTCCTTTTGGATATTGTTTCCACCAATTGGCCCATACCTCAGACATATTTTCTCCTACCCATTCTATCTTTTTGTTCATCAGTTTTCCTACCTCTACCCACACATTTTTAGCGGCTGGGCAAGTTAAAAACAGATGATTGATGGTTTCAGCTTCAGCTTTGCATAAGCTACATCTCCTAGGTCCTTGCATGTATCTAGATTGAAGGATATCCCATGTTGGGATTTTCCTTTTTAGAATGCACCAAAATAAAAGTTTGGCTTTTGCTGGACATTGAGTTTCCATAGATTCTTTGCCCACCATTTCGGGACTCCCCATCCTTTCCTTGACATGATGAATTTATATCCATATTTTGGGGAGTACTCTCTAGTGTCTGCATGAGCCCAAACCAGCTGATCATGTCTGCCTTTCAACCTGACATTTGATTTGGATAGTTCTTGGATATAATCATTCCATTCATTCCACCAGGTGGGCTCTAGATCTAAGTCTTCTCCGGTTTTCCAAGCTTGTCCCCATATTGTAGAGAAGCCAACTTTCTCCACCTGACTTAAGGAGAGGATGCCTTTTGATTCTAGGTGTCTGATTAATTCGGGGGAAAGGGCATATTTTTCATTACAGCCAACCCAGGGGTCCTTTCCTATCTTCATATTTCCTCCATTCCCGATCTTCCATGCTAGACCTTGTTCGATCACTTTGAATGACTCCACAGTTGCTTCCCAAACCACCGAAACATTCTTCTTTTTCTTACTTGGGTTTCTGATCCAATCTTCTAAGGGGACTGGATCTATATATTTCCTCTTTACCACTCTCGTCCATAGATTTTCCATCTTAATAAATCTCTAGCCTGATTTAGCTACCAGAGAGCGATTGAAATCAGGAAGAATTTTTATTCCCCATCCTCCCCACTCTATTGGCCTTGCCACTTTTTCCCAGGTAACCCATGGAAGAACATAATCCTCTTTTGAGCTAGCCCAAAGAAATCTACAGCATATTCTTCTTATTTTCTCCAGGATCCCTTTTGGTACCCATGTTAGTGCTGCCCAGTAGACCGGCATGGCTGTTAGCACAGATTTGATTAAAGTCAATCTCTCAGCTTTGGATAGCCATTTATAGCTTCAATGCGTGATTCTGGCTTCAATTTTAGTGATCAACCAGTTCCAGTCTTCTTTCTTATAGGCATTGGGCTTCAGCCAAAATCCTAAATACTTGAAAGGAGATTCCATGTTGCTCATATAAAAAGGAAAGATTGAAGAAATCTATGCTCTTTCTTGTCTGTTTAAACCTTCCATAATTAGTTGAGATTTTCTGGAATTTATTTGCATTCCTGTTGCTTTCAAGAAAAGGTCAAAAATGTTTTTTTAATTCCTTTATTTCATTTGAGTTTCCACTTGAGAACACCAATATATCGTCAACAAAAAGGAGATGAGATATGAACATGTTGACCGCCACCTCTAGTCCATTTACCTTTCCTTCCCTTTTGGCCTTTTGGATCAATTGGCTCAATCATTCTGCAACTAAGAGAAAAAGTAAAGGGGACAAGGGACAACCTTGCCTCAAACCCCTCTGTCCTTTGAAAAAGGAAGTGGCTGCACCGTTGATGAGTACTGCATAGCTGACATTTGAGATGCATCCCATGATCCAGCTAATGAAGTCCGTTTTGAATCTTAAGTGTGTTAGAAGCATCCTGAGATATATCCAGTTTATTTTGTCATAGGATTTTGATAAGTCAATTTTTATTACGGCTCCCTTCTTGTTCATCAGATTTATACTATGCAAGGTCTCCTGCGCCACACCTATTGCTTCATGAATCTGTCGACCATCCAAGAAACCAAATTGTTCATTGGAGATGCATCTTGACAGAATCGGCTTTATTCGGATCGCATTTACTTTTGCAATAATCTTATATATACTATTGCACAGCAAAATAGGTCTGAAGTCTTCAAAGGTTTTAGACACTTCCTTCTTAGGGATGAGGGCTATGAAAGTTGCATTGAACGGACTATAAACCTCTCCCTTCCTTCTGGTCTCTTCGACCACTTCAGTTATTTCTGCTCCTATCAGGTCGAAGAAGTGATGGAAGAGTTCTATGGACCACCCATTCGGTCCAGGGCTTTTGTCTCGTGCCATAGATTTGATGACACTTTCTACTTCTTCCTTTGTGACTTCACTCATCAAATCCTCCGCTTCTTCCTCCTCCACATACCGAGGGAAACTTTGAGCAGTCTTGATTACTTCTGCTATGGTAATCTCGCCTTGATCGGCATACAAGTTCTGAAAATGTCTTTGCTCGAGGGCTGATAGGGACTCAAAGGTCTTTGCTTCCCTACCTTCCTCATTCTTGAGATTCCAGATTGTATTCGCAATTTTCCTCCCTTTTGCATAGTTGTGAAAAAATCTCGTATTTTCATCCCCTGCTTTGAGCCAAATCGCTCTGCTCTTTAGCCTCCATTCCTCCTCTCTTTCCAGAAGGATTTGGTTTTTGAGTTTTTCAAGAGAAAGGATCTTCTCCTTTGACTCCTGGGAGGCATAGACATCCTCCTCTGTACTTTCCAGCCTTTGTAATTCCTTTGTGATTTGGTTTAAATCCTCATCCTGTTTTTGCTTCCTACCCTTTGCCCATTCAACAGTAGCTTTCTTTAATCTTTTTAGGTTTTCCATAAACAAAAACCCCCTATCCTCTGTAGAACTTCTGACAGGATGTCTCCAAGTTTCTTTAAACAGTTTATTGAAGGAGTCTTCTTGCAGCCATGATGCATTGAACTTAAAAGGGGCTATCGGCTTATGAGGGGGCTTGGAAAGTTCTAGAAAGATTGGAAAGTGATCCGAGGATCCTCCCTCTTTGACCCATTGTCTAAACATAGGAATCCTGGAGGTTAGCTCTTCGCTTATGAGGAAGCGATCCAATCTTTTTGCAACTCTTGCTTCTCCTACTCTTCTGTTTTTCCATGTAGGTTTAAGTTTGATCGGGTTTACATCTATCAAGTTATTGGAGATTAAAAGGTTTTGGAAGAAATCTGAAAGAGAATCCGCTCTGGCCAAAGGTCCCCATGCCTTCACATTTCCTATAGAAAAATTTAAATCTCCGCCCAACACCATATTTTTGCACTTCACTATCGATTTTGATAATAGATCATTCCAGAAGGGCATTCTCCCCTAACATGGCCCATATATGTTTACAATTGTTAAAGGGAAGCCAAATTCAGGGGATTGAATTTCAATGCCCATCACCTGCTTCATGCTCCATTGATTTACAATCTTCATTCGCCCTTCCCTATATCCCATAGCCAAGCCTCTGGAGTGTCCATTAACATCTATGGCCGTAAAATGCCAGCCTGGGAGGAGGGTATTTAATGTTGATTCTACTTCTGCACTCTTTCCCAAAGTTTCTTGAAGTAAAAGGATATCAGTTTTTGAGTTCATAATCATCTCCCGGAGGGCCAGTTTTTTGGGCTTACTGGCTAAACCCCTGTAATTCCAGGATGAAAAAATCATTTTAAAACATTCTCAGGGGCTTGCACTGCTCTAAGTGCCCCATGGATTGATAATTGTTTTCCATCCGTGACGTCATGCTTAGCTTTGACCTGTGCCTTGGACAGATTGGATTTCCTTCCCCTTATTTTTCTTTTAAGTCTCTGAGGAGGGGTCAGACCTATTCCACTAAAAGTTCCTAAGGATGAGGGTTTATTATCAAGGGATCTGAGATTATAATGACATATGGGAGGGGCGGGAATGAGAATAGGTTCCTCACAAGGATCATCTTCACAATTCAGATCTAAGGAAGCGATGGCAGCCGAAATGTTTTCTACACAATTTTCCACATAATTTCCATCATGAAAGTCCACAGGAACATTATTTTCTGGAATGCAATTTTTAATGTGCGATCCAGGAAACAAGCAATCATCTTTCATTTCAGAAGTAGGAAAAGATGTGTTACTTGAATCTAGACACATACCCTTTAAGTCCACGCTTTGGATAGGATTTTGAATGGCTTCCGCTTCCTTGATGAGCTCCTGGATTGCTGCTTCGTTCCCAGGCTCAACTTCTGATTCTTTATTCCTGTCCGGGACGATTTGATTGGCTTCCTCCAATGTCTTCCCCTCCTGAGGGGTATCCACCTCCATATCCCCTTCAGTCTGGAGGACTGTTGGCTCTAACCTCTGGAGAATCTGATTTTGATTGCCTTTCTTCTCCATGTGAGTTGCCGTCCTCTGATATCTTCTACGTCACCTCCCCAATGGGCAGTCCCTGGCCAAATTTCCATATGTGTGGCATCTATGGCATCTAAAGGTAGATGCTCATAGTCCAGGATCCATTCAAAAACATATTCTTTGTATTGTATATTAATTTTCTCTGCAAGTCCTCCGCGAGGGTTTAGATTGGCTAGGATCCTCGCCATAGCTTTGTTCTGGGTTTGCAAGAAGGACATATCCGCTTCTAGGTAGGTGCCCAGCTTATTCCTATTGACTTGAACACTGATTCTTCCCAAAGGAAAGAGGGCAACCCCGGGGCCCGAACCCATACTGGAAAGACATTCGTTTTCTCGTGCATCGCATCAAACAATGGACTCCATTTTTTTAAAAGAACATGGATATTTCCGAAAGCCCAATTTCTTTCTACAACCCAATCTGTCGCTTCCTTGTTCTCAAAACGCACTATGAACCAACCTTTTGCTAAGACTAATATCTTAAAGCTTCTAATAAGATTTGATTGCCAATTTTGTTCTCCCCATGATTGGATGAAGTTGGAAGATTATTTTTTCCCTCTCGCCCTACCTACCAGGGTGCATTCCGCCACTTCCAGTGCCTCTTCTATCTTCACATCCATTCCAAGCACCAAATTTTCTTCTAAGTCCTCGGCCTCTGCTTCTTTCTTTTCTCTCCTCTCTTCCTAATCCCGTAACCCTCCTCCCTTATTGGCTCACTCACCTCATTCCTATCTTGCTGTTCAGGCTCATGCCTCTCTAGAGATGGGCTCCTTGGCACATTGGGGGCTGATAACGATTTGCTGCCCGGTGCATTACCTTGCCCTGATAGAAAACGATTTGCTTCTAGCTCTTCGAATGCTAGTCCCGATGGGTGCTTTCGTGGTTCCAAGATTCCATAAGGTCCAGTTTCCTTCCTTCCTTCGGTCCTATTAGGGCTTACCAGGCCTTTGACAAGGGAGACCTTGGTGACTGCCGGCGCCCTTCCAATACCCCCATCATATCTTAACCCTAATGAAGATCAATAATTTACATTGTCCTCAAGACCTCCTGAAAGAACAGGACCGGTAGGGAAGAGCTTACCTTTGTTTTCTGGGGGATGGAGAAAACTTGCATGCACCACGTTTTCCTCCAGCCCGCTTATCTGCTGCAAACCCTTGTTGCCATGGTGACCTGACCCGTTCCTTTCCAAGTTTCCTTCCGACTGGAGTTTGAACAGATTGTTATTTCTTAACCCTTCTGGAGCGACAGAACCGATTTCGCGACTTCCTGTTGCTCCAAAATACCATTCCAAGTTCTGAACGGTTGGATCCTTCCCCTAGACTGATAAGATATCCTCCGGGGCTGGGTCCAGTTCCACAAATTCGTTGGGGTTAACCATGGTTATTGGAGAGGGTTACTAGAGATATTCCCTGGTCGATGAAACTTCTGCAGGTTCGATGCTGGGTCTATTTGAGTGGAAATGCCAGCACATAATTCTTTTCTCCCCTTTTTTTACACAGTAGAAACCCCTATTCAAAAACGTTTGCTTCCAGCTATTCCCCATCTGTCATCCTCGTGAACTAGACCTCCACCTACCCCACTGACGCTATCGTTGTCCTCCGATGTACTGTCCGAATTCATCATCGTGTATAACCATCGTTACCTGTAGGGTTCTAGGCCCTCGGCCTACCCGGCCCTAGATCCAGCTTGCGCCCCTGCACCCAATCCATTCACCATCAGTCCACTAAAAATTCTCATTCTATATATATATATATATATTTATATATTATTTAATTATAATATTCTAAATTATAACAAGAACCAAAGTCTATTCCTTTTCTTTAAGGTTCACCAACAATGATTGTTCTGAGCAACATTCATGAGTGTTATGCAAGAGGATTTTATGGAACTCACACCACTTTCCAATGTATTTTTTTTTTTAACTTCCCATTACCCTTATTTTTTTTGTGACTTGGGATGGTTGTCTTGAGGCTGGATCTCCTTGCTTTGTCCCTATTAGAAAGTGTAGCAATAAAGGCTCAATTTGACTTTAGCCTTAGTCAAATTGAATTTCCACATCAGTAGGACAACCTGGAGGCGGTTAACTAGTTGACATGGTTCTTGTCATTTAGTTAGCTCAGTAAATTCAAGTTATAGGCTTGGATTTTAGTGATGCATGTGTTGACTACTAAATTTTAGCAATATAGCTAAGTTATTTTTAGTTGTACTCAGTTAATTGACCTTTAACAATTAATAAAGTCAGTTGAAGGTAGAGATCTTAATAATTTTTGAATGATCAACTCTTCCTTGACTTCGTCACCAAGTCCTCTAATCCTATTAACTACTTCTTCAAATTTGAGGAAGTACTCAACTATGCTTTCATTCTCCGACATCTTCAAGCTTTCAACCTCATTCTGAAAGTCTAAATTTTTGTTTGCTTCACTTTTTCATCTCCTTCATGGCACTGGTTAAGCTTCTCCCACATCTCATAAGTAGACTTACAGTGCATAACCTTCACAAGTTCTCACTGATTGAGACTAGCAAGAATGGCATGCTTGGATTTATCATTGCTTAGATATAGTTTCTTGCCATATTCATCTATGGGGGGGGGGGGGAATATCTAGGACATTGTAATTTACTAGTATTGAGGTTCAAACATTTATCCCCAGGGACATAAGATATGCCTTTATTCTTACTTTCCAAAAGGCATAATTAGCTCCATCAAAGATGGCACCCTACTCTAGTAAACTTCTTGACTCTCTTAGCTATTCATAATTCCTATAGGATCTACCTTCCAGTGGTTAAATTGTTACTCAAGGAACTTTGACTCTTTGAATTCTCCAAAAAGTGATTTTACTTATCTAATAGTATCAAGAATAGGTGAGATGTGTTTCCCACCACCCTCGTACATGTATACAATGATTTGGTTTTGAATAATAAAAAAGAGAAATAGAAGTTCCATTACAAAAAAAATTAGAAAGGTGACCTTGGATTATTAGGCATGTAAAACCCCCTTTGACAACACCTTTATCTTCTTCTCTTGTGGAATCATAACCCCCCAACATTATCATACAAATCATATCTTAGATGACAACGTATTATGATTAGTGATTCTAATGTGCAATTTACATATTATGGTCTTCATCCATACTACTTGACTCATAGCCTTAATCACATATGTAGAATTACATTACAATTTCATGGAGATAAAAGCTATGGTGTTACAAATGAATGTTTTCTTTTAATATAAGTTAAAAGTGCAATAAAATCCATATTCAAATAGAATATCACAAGAAATAAACATTCAACAATAAGTACTTGTTACGAGACTGCGTGTTGGAACATAAATCCTACTTATTATTCTTGTGTATTACATTGTTAAATGAAGCCAATATGTACACAGCCTATGAGTTTATGTTGTTCATAAGTCATACATGTATCATATGTAGGTTGTTGATGAGTCATACATGTGTCATACATATAGAAGATGTAGCTAGGAATGTATTAAAGTGGATTTGATTTTCCTAGCCAATAAACTTAGGCAAATACATTCTTGTGTTAATAATTAGGAAAATAAAGAAATATTTGGTAATTTTGAATGTTAGATGTACATGAGAGGTAAGCCTTTCATTAGAGAAATACATTCTTGTGTTAGTAATTAGGAAAATTAAAGAAAAAATTAGTAATTGGGAATATCAAATGTGCATGAGAGGTAAGCCCAAGGTGTTCGATTAATAACTTTGAATATATTGCTTCACAATCTACTTAATTAATTTATTAATTATAAATTTTAAATTAATTTAATTACAAATAACATCATTAATATTTTTGATATAGAAACAATATTCTTTTTGTAATTAATATTTCTTTTAAATATAATTCTCCATAATTATATTTATATGAAATGATATATAAAGTTTACTAACATATATTATTAAAATTAGATTGAATCTTATATTTAAAAATATGCTTTATTTAAATAAATATAATATTAAAAAAATTAGATTGAAATTATAATTTTAATTATCTTTTTTTAAATAAATATAATATATTAAAATTTAGATTGAAAAATTCTATATATTTATAAATATTTTTTATAAAAAAATATAATTTATAAAATATTATAACAAAATTTATATGTGATTTCTATATAATAAGTAAGAAGTTTTTATTTCCATTTTTTTTAGTTTTTAGAATTTGATGTTTTTATATCTTCATTTGGAAACGCAATATTTTATGTAAATCAATCAATTTTCATAGATACAATCATATTTTCTATTAAAAAATCCATACATGTATGTAAAACTTATTAAATAGAATTACAATAATAATATAAATACATTTATGCATTCTAGCATTTTACAACTAGGAAAAGTTATAGTGATATTTATATAATTTTCTAAGAGTTCATGAATTTATTAAGTAGAATTACAATAATAATATAAATACATTATGCATTGTCTAATAGTTTTTGAGGAGTTAACTAATTGAATATGCACATGTTGACATGCAAGTAGAAGTCTCTTCTTAGTAATAAATATATAAAAATAATAATAAAGTTTGAGTGATTTGCACAAGTATCAAACATTATGGACCTTTATAAGATCATCCAATGCGGTGGATAAATAGGCTACATTATGGCTCTTTCAAATAGGCTACATGATGGCTCTTTCAAACCCACTTAATGTAGTGTTTTTTGTCTTCTTTGAGAAAAGTAGTAGGATTGAGGCACAAGTTGCAAACCAACAAATCAAAGCTTCAAGGTAAACGTAGCATTTGGCTCCCACTGAAAATAATATCTTATACCAAAGAGCATTGCTTATGTCAATGCACAATCCACAAAGTACTAGCCTAGTGGAAAGACATCAATGGACAATCCACAAAGTACTAACATAGTGGAAAGATCTACATAAAAAAGATGCAACATCGGAATCAATAACAACTATATAACAATTTCCTTGCCTACAAAGGGCAAATTGCTACTTTTGAAAAATAAGAGGATGTTGAAGTCTTATCCTAACGTCCTTACTTTTATGTACCTAAGAGTTGGTCAATTAATGCCTGCACTCATTCTTTTTAATAAATCCATTAAACAATAGTGGTTAATTACTTAGCTTAAAAATATTGTATTTCGTAAATAAGACCATGAAATAATTGATATTCACCACTGTAATATGAAGTTTTTATTATTGAAAATCTATTTAAATAGTTAAAAAGACTATAGAGTGTTTTGTCAAATGCTCTAGCATTTAAAGCTTTTCTTAATAAAAAACCGTAAAAAATAAGTAAATATTATTTTAATTTTTCTAATTATCATAATATACTATTATATTTTCATATTTTTTATAATTTGTTATCATAAAATACTACAACTTTTATACTCTTTATTTATGTTTTAAATTTAAATATTAAAAAACATTATACTTAATTTTATTTACAAAACTTATATATTTATAGTTATAAATAACATACAAATAACACATTTATATATATGTGACATTATAATCCATGTAATAATTATTTAAAAACATTTAACATAGTATAAACATCTATTTAAAAAACTTGCAACATAAACTCAATGATTTCCTTTCCACTACTACCAACAATAATAACATATCATAATGTATAATCTTACCAACCAACAAAACAATATTCAATAATAGGTTTTTAAACATTGCACAACATCTAGTTAAGAGTAATACATTGAAATCCTTTGCATTGAAGTCCTTTAGCTCTCTTTTATTTAGTGTTGGTTTTTATTATTTTTCCTTATGGTTATTTTTCTTTACTTGTGTTATTTTATTTATTTTAAATTTAAATTTATTATTCCTTATAACTTTATTTTTTTCTTTATAACATTATTTTTTTGTTTATATATATTACTAGTCATTTTCATTTTTATTTTATTATAACATTTTTTTTTTTATAATATATTTTTTTACTTACTTCATTTTCCACATTATCCTTTTATTGCCTTTCCCTTTAATTCTTTTTATTATTTAAAAAATTTGTGATCGTTCCTCTGCGAGAAAGTATTTCTCTTCATCTCAGAGTATAATTTTATTTTATGATACAAATCATATAAATCTAGCTTGCACATGTTAATTTAAATATTACAAATTATTTTAATTTAAAATGATATTTAATATCAAAAATGTTTTTCACTCAAATATAGTATCAATAATCATAAACATAATATCAATAGTCATGGTTAATCGAAACAATAAGAAGTGAAAATACATTGATTCAAAGCAAACAATATCCCAATTAAAGTACATATGCACTACATTTATATAAAATTTTAAATAATCATATTTTACAAATTAATTTTAAATAATCATATTTTACAAATTAATAAATTAATTATAGAAGTGATTGGTTGGAAAATAAAGTAAAAGTCAGTTTATTTGCATTAAATTTGGAATTTTTCAGATATATTTTTCAAGAGAATTTGTTTTGAATGGGATAAAGATTTATTGGAATTACATGTTTAAATTATAAATTCTTTATAATCTAGTTTTCCAAAATTTTTCCAAAATACCGAATCTATATTATAACAAGTGCTGCATGCAGCCGGTAGTCCCTGCCGTAAGTGAATGGCCTCCCTCAAGCACAAATGAATGAAGCCCTTTTTTGATTTGTGCACCATTTCTCGTGCTTTCGGCAAAGAAGCTCGCTGACATCACTTCATGTGGGTGCTACCCACGATGATCATACTATCATAACTGTGCTTGAAAAAGTCTTGGATAATATTTTACAGGCGCTGTGGATTGTTTTGCTATTACACCAAGTATCAAATAGAAAATTCTAATAATGAATAGTTGAATGATATCATGCAGGACTTTTCGTTTCATCCAAGATGGAACGAAGAGAGGAAACATAATATATCAAGACAAAACAATATCATTAAAGCCTCACAAATATATACTTATATATAATATATATAATATATATATATATATATATGAAAAAAAATCAATGAAGAATTTATATAAATTAAAAAAAGACAAGACCACGTATAAGTCAAAATATGGTTGTAGTTTGAAATCATATATTAAATACAGTTTGAAAATAAAAATAAAGGACTAACTAATATTTAAAAATAAAAAGGGTTGGTTGTTATAAACCATATTTTCGCCATAAGGCATTCCTCTTTTATATTAATTGAATTGTTGACAGCCAAAAGACGATCAATTATATTAATTAAATTGCTAACCACCAACGTACTGTCAATTATATTGAATGCCTCAAGCTAGAAATACAAAAATATAACGAGCTGTCTCTCTACAATCACTGCTTATCCAGTTGCCCCTGTAACATTAATTGAATTGCTTACGGCCAAAAGCAGTGAACCAGAAAAGGCGTGCGCCAAGATTACAGAAAGTAATATCTACATAGAATTCAAATTGAAGTCTGAACATTCCAAATTTGCACCGACATGGATAGATGACGTGATTGTGTAGAGGATTTCTTGAAAATAAAACTCAACTATTTGTACGAATATTTCAAGAAAAGCATCTCATGTTTTTTTGGTAAACTATGATCGGATCACAACATTTTTCAGATACATTAGCGATGGCGTGGAATCTTAATGTCGTTTTGAAATAGATGATGTTGTTGTGCGGTGCATATATATGGAAGCCTTTAAACCAATAGTCCGAACTTCTTTTGTTCACACCTCTCTTCTATCTAGCACAAAATGTAATATTATGCTACAAATTCAAATATTTTGAAAACAGTATTTAACATTGATTCCATTTATCAAACCAAATTATATGCTCTTACAATTTAACATTTTAAATAAAAATTAACTAGCCAATACAAAAATACAAACAGTCACAATTAAAAAAAAACACGATCAATTATTATATTGTATTACAATTGAAGCCCATCGCCATCGTATCCTCATTTTATTTATTGTTGACCGTTGGATTTTTCCATGCAGGTTCCTTTGCTACAAAAGTAATGCGGTCAGTGCGAAATCTATATCCTATACATATTTTAATTTTATTTTCGTTTCTCGATCACTTCATATTGTCGCTTGCTTCGAAAGCTGGACAAGAGCATTTATATCATGATAAAGAAGTTCTTTAAAATGGTAAAGATTTCTTTGAAAAGTCGGAGATTTAAAATAAGTATCTTTTCCGTAAAAAAATTCACATATCATAACTCTCTTAAAAAAACATTGTCCAGTGACAAAAATTCACACTCCTAAAAATATTGCAACTTGAATACCCCTTTAGAAAGTCTATTTCCGATATCCATATCCCACATCTCCTCGGTTTCATATTGAGCAGTGAGACTAAGTGAACATTTTTATAATTAGATGCTGACGGTTTCATACTGAGCAGTGAGACTAAGAGATCATTTTTATTATTAGATGTTGAGTACTATCATCATGCGGTGGGCCTGTAAAACTGGCTTCCAGCTATCAATTTGTTGGTAGCGTCTCTCCAATGAGAAACAATTAAATCTCACCAAATTCACGTCATCTATGAGAAACACTATCGTTCTGCAGGAGGCTTTGTAAAATGGCATCCACCTATCACTCTGTTCACCGAGTCTCTCCAATTATGCGTAGACTCGGTCTGTGGCCCTCGCCAATGGCCATTTGCTCATTGGATCGACGGTGCCAAAATATTCACTCTTACTGACTCCTGGAAACATAAACTCACCTTAAATATGTTGGTTCTCTCTAGTGAATACGGCACGTTGGTCTGACCAGCTCTACCCTTAGAATCTTCCTCACTAGTTGGCAGTTGGCACATTGCAGCAATAGTAATAATGATATTGCATGGAGTATGTGGGTAACCAGGAAACTACTCATTTGAGTATTATAGTCCGCTTCACATGGAAGAACGTGGAATATAGTTCCATTCAAATCTACAAGACGGCTGAAAAAAGATTCAGACAAAATACGGATATTTTAAAATTAGTACAAGACTTATCAGAGTAGAATACTGACTTCTATACTCATCTTGGTGCCAAATAAAATATAGGTCAGCAAGAACGAGATATGAAGATGCTCACCTTGCTCACTCTATATATAGAGAGAAGTCGTTCTTTCAAGTAACCCGCAAGGCAACCATGGAAGAGAATCGGCCTCTAATGGCACTCTTCATTATGGCAAATACTACCATGGTATTAACTCTGTCATTAGATTAACAATTCGACTTTTAACTTAAAGACAAAATAGAGCTCAAAAACAAATCTCAGGTCATCGCTATGACAACACTCAGTTAATAGTCAGGGTTATTCAAAAATAATAAACCCATTGTTGCTAAACATAAAAGCCCAGTGAGACATTGCAAATACAAAACCTTTCTAAGAAAAAAACAATCTTTCAGGAAGCCAAAAGACTAACCCTTAAAAGTTAAGTTTAATTCGAGGACGTGCTTAACACCGAAGCAAAACAATTTTTGGGTTGCATGAACTAATACCAAGTGCAAATGGTGCAGAGCGTTCCTGCAACGGTGCATTTTTTGATGCCAGATGACCGCGAAAACCCCTGCTGGCCTAAAACGAAAAGGGTTTAGTAGAAACCTCAGGATGGCCAGTGATTTAGAAGAAAAATCGCTCTAAAATTCCTTAAGAACAGAGGAAGGTGTTACCTGTGGAAACCCAAGCGTTTCGGCAGGAAACGCCAAGTGAGCGTTTCTGTAGAAAACCTAGACAATTGTTGATTCCAGAAACTTGTGGACAAGAACGAAAGCACAAGGGTAAATCCCTTGCAACCTTGTGTTTTCAAAATAAACAAAGAAAGATTGATAACTACGGTGAAGCAGAGTTACCTGCTCTGTGCACAAATGAACCTGCTCGATGTCATGTTGATGCAGAAACAACCGCTGGACACACAACATTTAATAGACAGACAACCACAAAAATTCACAAGGACAACATATCGAACAAGACATTGTTTTAGTGGCATACATAATTCCAGCCAAGTGACAACAATGTGGAATCAGTCACGCAATGAAGACACTGAGACAACTAGCGAGCCAGGTGCCAACGTCATGGAAACACAATTAAGACAGTGAGACAGCTAGCCTACCAGGTGTCAACGTGCCAAAAGTATAGATATCCAAAATTTGAGAGTTTAGATATCCAAAGTTTATTATTTTTTTGAACTCATATAAATGTTTATTCAAACTTCGCAATTAACTGCAAACCAACCAAACTCTAGATATCCAAAGTTATTTTTATGTGCTAGCCAGCGAAAGTCAAAACATCCAAAGTTTTCGCTGATACATGAATAAAAACTTTAGGATATCTAAAACTAAATTGCATTGGGATGCATGAGGCTTGCAATAAGACCCCAAAAGCTATGGACCAATAAAAAAAAACTTAATACATTTTATATTAATTTTTTATACTAAAACTTTGGTTAAAGCTTTGGTGCAGATATATATATTTCTGGTCAAACAAACCATTAATATGCATTCAACGCGATATCGATCGCTAATAGTCCCAGGCAGGGACTAATAAAAACACATTTTAAACAATAACATATTGGGATTTGATAAAAATAATTTCACTAATTTCCAGAAAAATCTTAAAAATAACCCAATAAAAACTCTTAGAATCCCAAATAAAATAATTATATACTTAAACACCCATAAAACAAATAACAAATAACACCATAAAATAAATAAATTAGAACAAAGAAAATACCAGTAACCAAAATAACCATTTAACTCAAAACTTATTATATTATATCACAAGATGCCGAAACTTAAATCAAAGACAAAACTCGAGATTCTAAGTAGAACAAACTAACTTAAATCAAAGACGAAACTCGAGATTCTAAGTAGAACAAACTAATTTACGTTTAGGAAAACACAAAAGAATAGAGGAGACGCCAGTTAGAACAAACCGGGTCACTCTCACGAAAGCACTAAAGTCATTTTCTTCTTATTTTTTTCCCTCAACTGTTTGTCTGCAACCGTTTATAAATAGATTTGGAAAGATCAGATCCATCCATGGATGGTCCAGCTGCAGCTCTTCAAAGGCTATGTCATAAAACGCATGGTTGAGATCACTAACAATAACATTCATAGGGGCCTCTCTCGTTCTCTCCAAATCATACAAGTAATCAATCTTTAGAACTTTAACACAATTGTTCTGGTTTACAATCCCTAGAAATGAATCTGTCCAATTTCATTAGGAGCAACTTCACTTAGTAGAAATGGGCAAGCTTCACAAGCTCTCTATAATTCACTTGCATTTCTTCAAAGCTCACCTTTCTTCAGAGCTCACTTGGGCATTGTATCGAAATACTATAAATGTTTTGATACTTTCACCACCAACTTTCTGAAACCTCAGCGCTGGGCGAATGTAACACAAAAACCATGGTGGAAACCCAATAATGGTTCTGTCGTCAGTACATTTCAACAAATTTGAGCGCAATTTGAAATTCGAATTTCGAAGTTTGGAGGGTTTTCAAAATTCAAGTAACTCGTGGTATATGTATCATATACAAAGGCGCATCCACGCTCAAAACTCAAATTTGAAAATTGAAATAGAGGGACTGTTGCCGCGTCCTCCAGGCGATGTGCATTAATGTGGGAGTCAGAGCTGCGAAGCTGCCGGGAAATAGAGGAGAGCCGTGAAGGTGTTGGAAGCTGGAAAATGTTTGACCATCGAATCGAGGCTGCTAGATGCTGTCAAATCTTCCCATGGCCATGTATGGTGAACCAGCCTCCATCCAGCCTCCATAGGGGCATTAAATGCCCTATGGCAGGCTGGTTAGCTCTTGCCTTAGTTTATAATGCACCTTTATACTTTCATTTTTTTATCCATATTATAAAAGCACTTTGATACAATCATTGATATAAGAATTACTTTCCTATTTATGAAGTGTGATATGCTAAAAGCTAAAATACTACTAATCAAGTAAACACTATGCTAATGAGCAAGAAATATCATTGGCACAAACAAACAAAAAACAATGGCATTATTATGATAAAAATCAAATAAACATTGATAAAAATTATTAAAAAAATCAATCATACTTATTGATCAACATCATACATTTTATGTTGAAAATCTAACTACAGATATCTCTCGAGTATCAAAAATGAGGTTTGCGCCAGGGATAATCCCTAGCACCATGTTTACTTTTCATAACATTTTCCCATAGAATTACTCAAGCTCATTATCCAGCATATCAACATCCAAACTTTAATGGATCATCAACTACCAAGATTGCAAGCTCTATAGTTTGGTTTTTTTTGTTTTGTTTTTTTGGGCTCATAAATCATTATATATTTTGCACACAATTTTGTTTCAAATCAGACATGTTGAATCATTGTTTAAGGTTCTACTCCCTAGCACCATGTTTACTTTTCATAGCATTTTCCCATAGAATTACTCAAGCTCATTATCCAGCATATCAACATCCAAACTTTAATGGATCATCAACCAAGATTGCAAGCTCTATAGTTTAGTTTTTTTTGTTTTGTTTTTTTGGGCTCATAAATCATTATATATTTTGCATACAATTTTGTTTCAAATCAGACATGTTGAATCATTGTTTAAGGTTCTACTAACATATTCAATGCTTGATTTCAGTGCTAAGAATTAAATGAAAAATAATTATTCAATTGTTTTGAACTAAATGGCACAAAATAATGGAAATATTGAAGAGGATACACAAAATGTAGTCAGAAGTAGTTGTTAAGCTCGTCCTTCAAGCTCTTGCCACAATACATTACACTTCATTACATTTTAAACACAACACAACACAACAGATATATGAAAACTAAATGGGAAGCTTCATATGGTTACACACCTTGTTTGTTCATGTCAAGCAACTAATCAATGCCTAGAGAAAATCCACTAGTCAAAATTTGAAGCAATGAAGAAGCACAACGTTTCCAATCAAAATATACAACAATCTATGATGGTGAAACTACGTAGAAACTCCATCAGTGATACATCAACTTAAAAATCATGTAGTGCTTTAGGATATGCCTCCTCTCTAGCTTCTAGGGTGAAATTTCCTCTCTGATCTTTATGGTGAAAGTATGTCATGGAAGTGCATTGCATCCTCTAGTATTCCATTTTTGGTGTTTCCCTCTGTCCAAATGGATGTATTAGGCATGCATTTGGATTTCATGCATACCCATTCATCAACATTTTAGCATCCATTTATCAGTCAAATGTCAATTGGCCTCCACCTACATTTGTTATGATATTCTTGTTTTACCTTCCTTTAATTGATAATATTGAACCGCAAAAAGCCAAAACAAAAATCCACCTTAAATCACCACAAAATAATTAGAAACAAATACTTTTATTTTTAACAATACAAATTAACTATATATTTATATATGGTCATTTATTAGCTATTGGTCTACCACTTGGCAAATCATACCAATAGCATAAATTAAAAATTTAATTATTGTGAATTCCATAAAATACCATATTTTCTTTCAAAATGGCAATAAAATCAAGAAATAAAGTAATTCATGAGATGATAGATATGATGATGGTTGCACTATGATAGATGTTCTTCTTGAAAGATCTAGTTCACTTGATCATCATTCAGTTGGGGAGTCTACCATATTTGGTGGTTGTGGCTCATTCTCATTATCTAAAGAGGAGAAGTCAATTTTTTCCAACTTCGTGCCCAAAATTGAAACTTTCTTGTCGATTCTATCCACCTTGTCCATTAAGTCAACCATGTAGATTATCATTTCCTGCTCAGAGTCTGCTATGTTAGGAAGAACTATTCCCATGAGAGTTTTAATATGCTAGTAAAGATTTATAATTTGAACCTAGGAGGACAAATGTGCTCTGGTAGATCTTCCCATGCCAGTTATCCATTCATTTGGTTCTCAATCCACTTGCCTATCTAGAATAAACATTCTATCTTGTCAGACTTGATCTTCCAAATTAGATATTTCTATCTAAACCACTTCAAAGATAATTTCTTTATATCTAGTCATAATAACATGATCTATTAAATGGGGTAAGGTTTGGACAATAGTGAGGGGGGAGGTTAGAAGCAGAGGAGGGGCCCAATCATCCTCTTCTCCCTCCATAGTGAGCAAAGGAGAGGTGATGTTTATCCATGACCCAAGGATACCAAGGAGGGGATAAGCAAAGGTGGAGAACCTAGGGAGGGAAGGGGGAATTGAAAGTAGGGCCTAAATAGAGAGAAGAGGTAGAATAGAGGCAATAAGAATTCCAGGAGGGGAGGAAGTAAGGGTAAGGAGGTGGTCAAAGAAGGATTACCCAAATTAATGTTGAATAGGGCTCACCCGATTGAGAGAAACAAGTGAGGTATGGGGAAGATGAAGGGTAGAAAAGATCAAATTGAATACATAAAAGGCACACCTTGCAGAATTAGGAGCCTCGGAGAGGTGAGAAAGAGAAAGAAGATAAATAATTTACAACTCTTATATAATACTAATAGAAAAATTTCTACAATTAAAGGGTTGTTCATAACAAAAATGAAAATTACAATAAACATAAGACTCCTTTTCCAATTTCACAAAAAAGTAGAGATAGTGCGCCCCAGGCTGAGTACTTTCCATATGGAAACTATTGCTATGATTGCATGCAAAGTTAGCTCCATCATAACATTGACATTGGCTTTCCTTCCTTCTAAACTAATATTTTTTAGAGATAGAAATATTGTAAACGGTTGGAAGAGTGTAGAATGCAATAAGCCACAGAGAGAGCATCAACCCGCCCTTCTTTATCTCCCTTACTCCATCTTATGTCATGATGATCTCACATTAGCCACCATATTTGTCGCTCAGATGCCCCTATGGTTTGTATGTAGGACAATTTTTCATTCTCCAAATTCCCATGCAATAAAGGAAATCACTGTAGTGTTATCCCATGAACACACAAGATTTCGTAGTAGGTTCCTTTGTACTCTAAGCCATGTAGAGTGCCATTTGGTGGGAACATTTCCACCCCATATTAATTTGATGGCAGTCATGTTACTTCATGGAGGTCATTACGCCTCGTGCACCCACCTTGGGGAGTTTTTTCCTTTTTTATAACTCCTTTGAAAATTATTCTTAGTGTGTCAAGAAGAGGTTGAAGCCAATTTTTACCCAAAATATTTTATTTATAGTGTATACCCTCATTGGCAAGTTTATCTGCTACCTTATTTCCAATTCTATGAACATGTGATAGAACATGAGATGCAATTATTGTTAAGAGGACCTTGATTCTCATTAAGTTTATTACTAGTCTCTAGTTATTAAAAACCTTCATGGTGTTGGAACCATTTTGTAGTTTTTTTTAATCATAGGAATAATAGTTTTAAAATCCATGCAATTATCACTTTTTGACCATTAAGATGGTTGGATATTATTAGACCTTGCTTCAGGGCTAATAGTTATGCTACATTGTTGCTACCACTACCTAAATCTCCTACATAAATGTGAATAATTTGTCATGCTCATCTCTATAGACTCCTCTAATACTACCAAGATGAGGATTACATGCTTGGAGGCTCCATCAAGTTTTAACTTTAAAAATCCAGCAAGAGGTGGATGCCACTTATCAGGACTTAAGGGAATGGGCTAGGTTTGAGTAGTATGGAAAATTATAAGGGATTTTTTGAGCCCAAAAAGTGTAAGAATGCACAATTCTTTGGAACTACACTCTCAATATTGGGCAGACCATGGCATTGTGATGACATTTTCTCTTACCTTTCCCATAATGGATCTCCAAACAGTATCCAAATTTATTGGTTGATCTTTAAATATTATTTTATTCATTTCCTTCCATATTTTCCATGTAATAATTCATGGGAAAAGGTGTCAACCTCTATTTTCTATAGCACTAAAAAAGGGTCTAGAGTTCCATTGTTCAAGTGTTGAATGAATAATAGTGTTAGGTGGACTAATCACTCTTGCAGACAAGACGAATTTCCCTAGACCTCAGAGAAATCTAGTAACAAACAAGAAAGAACAACTACCTTTCCCTAGCTTATGAATGACTAAAACAAACAATATGAGAGAGGTCACTTACTATTTAATCGAAATGCCTAATGAAGTCCCTTTCAATGCCTTCGAACATTCACTTCTCCTCAACGCTTTAGAGACCATTCTAGCACTTCCCACAACTTCTCCATGATGTCTTGAATGAGATCTGCACAGAAAGAAACAAACAAAGGATCAAATCATCTAATAGATAGAATGAAAGATAAATTAACTAATTAAATCAACATATATCATAATTTGAATCAATAAGCAATCATAACCTATGTGGGTGATCAAGGAATCCCACAAATGATATCAAAAAAGACATAATTGGTAAAGAACAATTGATTTTGTATTAATTAAATAGAGAATAAACTTACAATCTCAAAGCCTTGATGTTAGAAGCCTCTTATCACAATGTCCAACCCTCTCCTTGGATGAGTAGCCTCCTAGCCTTATTTATGTAGCATAAACCTACCTTCAAATAGTCCTCCTCAATCCTCAAGCCCATGTTAGATTTATAGCAGAAAGGAGGAAGTTTGGGATCCATTTCCCATGGGATGAGATCCACATATGGTGGGATAACGGTTCCACAAAGAGAGGGAAGTAGCTCCATGATGGGAGGGATCAGGGATGAATAGGCATCCATTCGAAGCTTGTTAGTTGGGAAATATTCGACTAACAACTCTTCTAGACTTTACTTTTTATTTTTACATGTGTTAAGTAATGTGTGCAGGCCTTAGTGTAAGACAGAGTGCACTTATGTGCAATTTTTAATGGAATCTTCTAGATATGCGCATAAATTTACTAGGGAACTGCACAAGAGGCAAAAAATAGGTTTTAGAGCCTTTGGATCGAGGAATTTCATTTTGTTTGGGATATTTTAGATTCTAGCCTTGCAAGGGGATTCTTTGGAACACATTGAGGGATAGAGAAAGATCCAAACTGATGGTCATTTGCCTAATGTGAAAAAAGGGCGTGTAACAGATTGCCCCCTAAAGTGCAAAGTCATAAGAGATGTTTGATGACTGAAGTGCTTCATCATGCCAAGGTTTTGGTTAGAGAATGCAGTAGGAGACTTGAAACAATTAATCAGGTAGGCATTCCCATACTGAAAGTATAAATGTCTCAAAGAACCAATACAGAAATACATCTGAAGATCCATGTCAATACACGACATAGTATGGATGCAACCATCAATGTATCTATGTTTACAATCATGGATATTTAATAACTCCACGCATCGTGGATGGATGAAAATAGATCCATGGTATTGATATCCATCTCTCAATCCATTGTACAAATCTAGCCATGTGAGTGAATGTCTCATAGTCGAACATCGTAGAAACCACTTGATTACCAGTCAATGATGTGAACTATTAACAAGTGCAAGAGAAACCACCAATATTGACAATGGCTCTAAAGGTACTTCCAGTACAATATATGAAGTGTGAATAGATATGTTGATGTCGAATACTCATAAAATCATTCGATCAAAGGTCAATGATGAGAACCTATCATTGAAGATGACAAACCTGCCATTAAGGCATGCAAGCTCCAAGGTACTGAAGGTTTCTAGATCAGCTTCCTATATAATGAACTGAAGTCGATAGGAAGAGACCTGTCGCAAGAGGGCCTACGACACAAAACTCATGTAAATTTTTGAAGAACAACAGTTTGGAGTAATCTAGGACTGACTCAGGGATGATCGATGTCATTAAAGGCTATGAATGACAAGGTAATTTGACTAAGGTTGGACTTCTCTTGAACATATTGGCGACAAGACATTCTGACTTGGCAGCATTTGACTCAAAAAATAATACCCAAACCAATTGAAGACATTCAATTAGCTATGTTCAACTGAGAGGAAAATGGATTTCCCAACCTGGACACAAAATGTGACGGAGTGTCATGTTCAAGAGCAACATACTACCTTTTACAATACAAAAACAAAGGTTCTTTCCCACTTTTCCCCCACCATTATTGACAGGCACCTCTTTATTTTTGGAAATCTTAAGGAGGGTAACATATCCTTTTCCTTTAAGCTCATCATTCGGATGATTCCTTTGAATTATTTTTAACAAACCCTAGGAAGGAATCGTTCGGTCTCACCATGCTTAATGGGTCCTGCATTGTTTAAGTTTTACAAGTCTAGTGAAGGGGTAACTCGATGTTGTTTTCATGTTTAAAAATTTTGAAAATACACAAAAATAAAACTCGTTCAGTTCTTTCAACGTAAATTTCAATGAGCCCGAAGGAAGTAAAGCTCAGTGTTTTTCAGTTTTAGGGAGTCAGGAAAAAACATAAGTAAACTCCACAATGTCCTTTTTCGTAAATTGAGTCTCTCAAGCTCGAAAAAGGGTAAAATAATGTGAGAGAGAACCCTATTGACCATGATTAATGAATGTATACCTTTTTTGTAAATAGTCTAGTTCAGTCTATAAAAGGGGTAAACTTATATTGAATAGACGATTGTTCATTTACTTTTACGAGTTTGAACAGTCAAGTACTCAGTGATCTTTTCATGTTTAGGGAGTCTAAAAAGTGAATAAATATATTGAACGTCAAAATGATTCATTTTCATAAATAACCTGTGATATGCATCCTTAAACTCGAAAATTATAATCACTACTCAAAAATATAGTGAAAACATTATAAAATTGGAATTCAAAAGCTAATAGGCAAAAAATAATATTTTAATAGGCCTAAAAACGTATAAAAACCCAAAAAAGTAAAGACGTTTTACCATTTGTGTTTTTTTACCTTATGAGAGTGATAGAGTGCATTTTCACCAAGAACTTTAGAATCAGATTCTGCGCAAATCGTTGGATCAAATCGCGAGCCATCTTCTCCAGGTAAATCATCTTTTCGATATCTTCGTTTTCATGGTTTCTATTTTTCATTTGACCATGTATTTTGGTTTTTTAAAGATGGTTTTCAAATGAAAATTCACCCTTGGTGTGCGTAGTTCACCCTTATGGGGCCTTCGCACATCGACTGAGTTTTTTAAATTAAAAAGTGTGACGTGCATAGTTTCTAAACCTAGAACTACACACATCCACACTAATCTTCTCATGCGGCTATGCACAACGCCAAGGGCATTGAAAAGTTAAATGAAAACGCCCAAATTTCTTGCAAAAGTTTACCACAATTATTTCTAATGATCCTCCATGTTTGTTTGTAGGGTTTTATGCCAAAAAAATGGAGTGGAGAAAGCGTGAAAATGAAGAGAAATATATAGATGCTCTAAACCATCTAGAGATAATATATGCACTAACAAATTGTGGTTTGTATAAGTTTTTCATTATTCTGGGCATGAAGGCCCAACTAGACTTGCTAAAGTTGATAGTGAGATAGTGGAATGTACAAGAAGATTCTTTGTGATTAGAAACCATAGACTCACTATCGATGCTGATGAAATTTACTTCTTATCTGGGCTCCCACAACATGATTTGTAAATTTCTCTTTATGGACATAGATGACGTGGTGAAACAAATTTCACCTATCCAGCGCAACATTGCTTTTGAGGAGCTTCTCTCAAGGATGGGAGAATTAATATAAAAACTATAGAGAGGCTTACTTTGAGAGATATTGAGTTCACTGTTACATGATTATGTGTAAGTGAAGCTCTTCACATGCTTACAAAGGCTCATATGCAAATCGCCACGAAGTGTATGAAACCTACAATATTCAACTGGTGCGAGGGGGTAGTTTCCAACCTAAAAGGGAAACTAACTAGAGTCAAAACCAAAAAAATCAAGAATTTTGGGTATGGTGCCTTTTTCATCTTGTTTTCTCTAGAACAGATCCCTCTTCTCAACTCATAGGTAGCCATAGAGAGAAGAGGACCCGAGACCCCCGCATGTTGAAGTGGGTCATGTTGATGGCACACCACGGTGGTGGTGAAGGACCAATGATCTGATATACTCCTAATTTATTTGGGTGGCTAGAAAATAAGATTATCATGATTGAAGATTTTCCATATATTGGCATGGATTACACAGGTGATTGAGATATGCCATTGCCTGTTGGAATGCAGTGGGGCGATCTAGGTAAAATCTTCACACTTTGATTGTTTTTGAATTTTTGAATTTTTTGTTGTTTTTTTATTATCCAAAACTAATTGTCTTAAATGATCATGCAGATGTGGGCCCAGTTAGGCTAGGAGGGCTACGTAGATATAACAAGTGTGGTGAGCACTCATGCAGTGTAGAACCCAGATGCAGTAGAGGCATTGACTGAGTTGGAGCATAACTTAGAGAGGTTGACTCTAGACATCCGAGATGTCTGGATTGATGACTTGCCTCTCCGTTATTAGAGGCACACTATGGGGGTTCTTAGATCTATTAGTCTCTTTCTACAATGAGTGGCACATGCCATTGTCTGATACCATGACCATCATGCATAGCTGCTAGTCTTAGGGCTATATGTTTTCTTTTTGATGATGTATCAGCATGTCCGAATAATAAAGGCCATGAGGCCTCATGTCTTACATTTGACCAATGAAGGCTACTAATTCTATTTCAATCTATTTTGTACAATATATAGATGGATATTGCTTTTGAGTAAAACCAGTCAAAGTTTTTGTTGTGGTACGATATGCCCACAAGGCTGGAAAAAGCATTAGATTCCAATCTCGTTTATTAATTCCGCTAATTCATTTAATCATGGTGGTCAAAACCTTGTTAATGGATTCTACTTGGTCATTTTCCTACGGGTAATATGGAGTAGAACTTTCATGACGTAGGCCTAGCTTCACATTAAGATCAGTCATCATAAAGTTTTGAAAATGGATACCATGGTCCGCGATGATGGCTTGTGGAAAGCCAAACCTATAAATTACATGATTGAATATGAAAATGGTTTTTGTTTCACCATCATCCTTATATTCAAGCATATCCTCAGCCCATTTCGTAAAATAATCTACCACAAGGATAATGTACCCATACCCCCCGTCTGAGTGAGGGTTACATGTAAGGAAATCAATGCCCCATTTAGCAAAAGGACCAACAACAATGATTGGGTGAAGAGACTGGGTGTGCACACATTTTTTGATCATAGATCTGACAATTGTGGCATTTCTAGACCACATTTATATAGCCTTTGAACATAGAAGGATCTTTTGGGTAGTGGAAAACCCTGACATATGACTGCCACAAGCTCCAGAATGGAAGTCATTCAATTCCTTTCTAGCTTCCTCATGAATCAAACATCATCTGAAGATGGAATCAACATCATGACGATAATATGTATCCCCAACAATAGTTTACTGCTAGGGTTGGTATTGAATACGATGACGATCAATTTGACTCAATTCTGGCCGAAATGTCTGGGTTTGAAGATAAATGATAATATCTCCATACCAGGGCTCTAAAGCACTGATCAAAAAGAGAGATTCGTTTGGAAGGGAATCCTCTTCCATGATTTCCATCTCAATATAGGGGAAGTCACATAATAATTCAGAAAATACTATCGATTTCTTAGATTTAGATTTTATGAACTCCAAATATTCGAATTCCTGCAAGATAACTATCCATTTGGAATACTTACCCCATAGCGAATATCTCATATGAATGTAAACCATAGGTTTGTAATTGGAAATCCTGGTAGTTTTGTGTAATAGAATGTAGTGTCGAAATCATTTGAAAACTTGAATAGGTACCAAGGCCAATTTCTCCACATGTGCATATTTTTCTTCAGTTTTGGTAATATTTCTGCTCAAGTAATATATCACATGCTCATCATTAAGTTCATCTTCCCGAATTAAAACCATGCCAATAGTGACATCGGATGCAACTATATACAAAAAATAGTCTCGATGATAATCAAGAGGATGCAACAATGGTGTATGGGTCAACGCATGTTGAAGTGCATCAAAGACTTTTTGAGCCACTTCATCCTAGGTAAATGAGATGTCATTTTTCAACATTTGAGGAAAACCTTTAGTTAACTCGACATGGTTCTAAATGAGTCGACGTAGAAGGTTTGCTTTCCCTTGCAAACTTTGGAGTTGGTGGAGATTGGAAGGACGAGGCAAATTCAAAATAGCCTCACAACCTTGAGTGGATCGACACAAATGCCTTATTTTGAATCAAAAAATCCTAGAAATCGATCAGATTGCACACAGAAAACACACTTGTGAGGATTCAAGTGTATATTGTAGTTACACCATCTGATAAAGATAGCTCTCAAATGCATTTATGATATTCCCTTTCTAGAGAATGAGCCAGTAAGTCATCCAAATAAGGTTGCACAATATGCTTGATATCGTGAAATGTGTAGGACATAGCCCATTGGAAAGTAGCACCGGCATTCTTCAATCTGAATGGGAGTTTTTGATAAGAAAAATCCCCCCATGGACAGATTAACGTAGTTTTATGCTTATCAGCTGAGAGTATGTTGATTTGGTTGTATTGAGAAAATCCATCCATGCATGAAAATATTTTGTTTCCAACACAATTGTTAATGATTTGATCGATATAGGGGGTAGGATAGTTGCCCTTTGGAAAAACCTTTTTGATATCCCTATAGTCAACACATACTCTGATGGTTCCCTGCTTCTTGTTAATAGGTACAATATTGGACACCCAATAAGTCAAGGGAACCTGGTAGATAAAACCTGCTTTGAGCTGTTTCTCAACCCTAGCTTTAATCACAATAGCATTTTCTGGATGCCCTAGACGTAATTGTTGTAGAATATGTTTTGCATCTGGGCAAACCTTAATCTCGTGCACAAAAATTCTTGGGTCAATTCTTGGCATTTCCTCATAAGACCAGGCAAGAATGTCATAGAATTATTGAAATAGGGCTTTGCGCGTTTGAATTTCTTCAAGTGAGCACAAAGCACCGATGTGAATATTCTCAATAATTCTTGTTTTGCTTGATATATCAATGGAAATAATTGTAGATATGTTTCCCAAATTCTTCTCAGATTCAGTTTGAAAGACTTACATGGTCCATTCCAGATTATCTACGATCTCACATGAAAACATAGTTGAAAAATCATTCTCAATTTTATCAGGGTTAGGGAGAAAAGATGAACGATGATGATAATCATCTCAGGGCATTTCATCTGAATTCATGACCTCCATAATAATTTCATCCATCATAAATGTATTTTTGAAAGGATAAGGAAGTGAAATTGGTTCTAACCAAGGTAAAGGAGAATACTCATCATTGATTGTATTCACTCAATCAATCTTAGAAAATGGTGGGTTAGAAAATGATTGAAATGCCTGGTAAGATAATTCAAGTGGGCTCAAAGGCACCACCTTTCCATAGGAGTTCAATTTATACTATGAAAGCACAATCTATGGATCAGAAGATTCCATAGTGCTTGATGTAATCATGTTAACCTCAGAAAAGGTAGAAGGAAATTTTGTTGGAGGGAATGCAAAGGTTTCCATCAGGGATGAGTCTTTGAGAAAATCAACACCAATATCCTTATAAGGAGTACTCATTTTTCTGACAAAAGGTATGCTACCCGTAGAGTTAAGGTTGAAAGTGTAGTAAGACAACTAGTCTATTTTGACAATTTTCCTTTTATGAGGAAATTGTATCATATGGAAAAGTGATGAGACCACTGTAGACATAGCGTAGGTCCAACTTTGACTAAGAAAAAGGTTATAATCGAGTTTAGCATCAACAACTTCAACTTCGATCACGATTGTTTTACCCTCTAAATCTATGGGAAAATCATTTAAGATTCCATAAGGGTGAACAACTCTTCCATAAAAGGTTTTTAGAGTGATAGGTGATTGATTGATAGTTGGAGAACTTAAGGCTTTCCAACAAGCAATTGACATGATACACATAGAAGCTCCTTTGTCAACCACTGTGTGAAACGTTTGTCTGGTTTTGACAAAAAATTGAATCTGAAATGCCAGTCGATGCGTGAGTCTAGATATATGAATTTCAAGATTAAAGATAATAATATTAGAATCTTGTAGAGCCATAGCTCCAATAGCTGAAAATAGTAACTTTCTTTTTGTTGGACATGTTTGTAGCACCTCAAGAGATGACATTGTTGAAGGAGACATAGCCAGGTCTTCAACAATGTTGTAATTCTGAGAAGCTCTAGCATGTGGGTAGAAACATGATTTTCGAAGAACACCTTTGGGAGGTGGTCGAATCATCATGTCAGGATTCAATTTCTCAATCTGTAATGGTTCAGAAGGAGGAGGAGGAATTGAATTGGAAGGTTGACTAGATGAACTAGTCTCATTCCCATTGACTATAGGACCCTTATATCTGTAATATTTTGATCTTGTTGCTACCATAACTTGTTGTGAATACATAATCATGATATCTTGCGATGTGGAGGAGGATGTGTTATGTGAAACCATTTTGATATCTTGAGAAGGAAAGGGATATTTAAAAATGGCGGGAGTTTGAGAACCTTTAATGAATTTGGTAACCTCTGCCTCATGTGGGAATTCCTTCGTATAATGATCCTCGTTAACTATTAGGAAAGGATAACGAGGTTTCATTTTCTCGTCAGTAGGTTCATTTTCAGTGGGTTCTCCTTCGAAGAAGCATTTTTCTTTTTTTAGCTTTCCCCTTATTTTTACCTCCAGACGATTGAGTCTTTCTAGTAGATGATTCTATGACATTATTTTCCAAAACAACTTCTGGAGAAAGGATTTTAGTGGGTGAATCTTGTATGGAAAAAGTATGAGTACTTTTAGAATTTTTATTTTTACCCTTAGATTGTTTGCTACCATAACCTATTATACCATTAGTGACATTAGATTGTGTAGGAGTTGAATCTGTTTGATCATTCAAAATTTTTGGGCAGGGTAAATTTAGGATTTTCTCATACAAAGTGCTAGATTGGGTATAGACTAAGTCTAATTACTAGGCATGAGAAATTACCTTCTCTTCCGTCACGACACCTCCCTTAGAAACATCATTGGTAATAATGGGAAGTAATGAATTCATAAACCATTCAACTAAAATATGATTTGGAATAAAAACTTTGACTAACCAACGCTTATGTCTCCATTCATGTATATGATCGGAAATGTGAGTGGGTTTTGATTGTTTTAGGGAAGTCAATAGTTTGGTACTAGTATCATATCGAATCGGTAGCTAGAAATGGGTAAAAAATGTTGTTGCTAGAGAGTTAAAGTTATGGAAAGAAGTGTGAGGTAACTCAATGTAGCATTTGGATGCCAAACCGGTTAAAGTTCGTTGGAAAAGGAAAAGTCTGATAGAATCATCGATTAAGGAATTTGATGCACACCAAAGATGACATGTCATCACGTGATTGGATGGGTCTTCTCTTGATTTTCCTTCAAACTTTGGTAGGTCACTTAGTAATTTGGTAAAAATTGCCAGCTAAAAAGGATAATAATAAATAGGATCGTTCGTTAGTCGGGATAAATAAGGTAAATCTAGGGTTGCAATGAACGGTAATTGCCAGTTAGGGTCTTGTTGCAGAGTTTGATAACCTTGGGGGTTGAGTCCAACTCCTGGAGGAGGATACCCAGGATATCCTGGAATAGCCTACGTGGTTGGAATTTGTATTCCACTAGGGTAACTAGGGTGAATCATATCAGGTTGAGTTTGAATAGGGACTTGATAAGTATGACCAAGGTATGGTTGAATTTGAACTATTTGACCCAAGTAATATTTCCCCTATAAAGGTTGAGCTTGCACAGGTTGAACTTAAACAAATTGACTTTTAACAATTTGAATTTGGACAAATTGACCTTGAAAAGGTTGGCTTTGAAAAATTTGACCTTGGAAAGGTGGACTTTGAAAAAATTGACCTTGAAAAGGTGGAACCTGATAAGATCAACCTTGAAAACGAGGGCTTTGAAAAGCTTGGCCTTGAAAATGTGTTTACATTGTTCCTGTACCAGGTTGTTCGATAGGAATCTGTGGTGTAGAATGGACCATAGGAACAGTTTGATGAGTAGATTCCTAAGGGATAGCCTGTATAGTTTGTGGAACAAGTATTTGGGGGTTAACTTAGACAGTTATTTGTGATACTCTTGGGATAGGTGTTTGAGGTGAACTTAGAAATAACTGTTGAATAGGTGTTTGAACAAGTGTTTGAGGTGCACTCTAAACAAGTTGTTGAACCGCTTGGTAAATAGGTTCTTGAGGAATTCTTTGGACAGTTTGTTGGATAGGTACTACAATAATTTGCCTAGGTATTTGTGGAATGGACTGTCCAGTAGGTTGAAAAGGTTGATAAACTGGAACTTGAGGAGAAGCTAGAATAAACTGTTGAGAAAATGCATGGTTCCAAATAATATTCGTCCTAGGGTAAGGAGTGCCAACCAAGGGTTGAGCCATAAAATATTGACGTAGACTGGGCTGAGGTATCTGGCCATAATTTCCAATAAAAGATTGTCCTCCAACCGTAGGATAAGCTCCAACAATAGGCTGGCCTGGAGGTGGAGGATAAGGTGGTTGCACCCTAGGCAGGTAATAAGCACTGGATGGGGTTCCTTAAGGATTGCCTAAGTTACCATATATCATGTGAACATATTGATCTGACGACAAAGGTGCTTCAGGAATGGATGTCATGCTTTGAACGGTAGATGTAGATAAACTAGATGACCAAGCAGAACGTTGAGGAGAAGGAATAGCTCCTAAAAAAGTCCTAGTAAGTGACTGCTATCTAGGAGGAATTGACAGACCACCATACAATAATGATTACAGGGAGTTGGTAAACATAGATGAATCGGTAGTTTGGCTCCAAAGAGAAATTTTTGACATGGTTCTTCTCGGTGAATAAAAAGGAATGTGGTGAGGTGGAAAAATCAGACCTAAAAAGTTCAAAGGGGTAGAATACCAAGGGTCAAGTCAGAAAGGATCAAAAGGAACTCATGGAAACACTGTTGGATCACACGTGGTAACTGGAGTACGGGACGATTGTTCTTCCTCATTCTGAGTAATATCTTAAATACTAATCAAACTAGGAGGTAATTCAGTCATAATTACATGTTTCCTTCTAGGTGAAGGTGGAGAAGAAGTAGGAGATAGAACAACTGAAGGTGATTTAGTTTGAGAAATATCAAACTCAGGTTCTTATACTTCTGGTTTGGTTAATTCTGTGTCTAAAACTTCGCTAGTATCAAATTGACTTTGAACAACTTCGATAATTTCTGGACCAGAATGAACTAAGCCTGATTCTATTTCTTGCGTTGGATTCACTTCGGTTTCTAATGACTCAGATTGTAAAAATGTAGATGTTCTAGGTTGTTCTAAGGTTCCAGATCTTGTTGATTTTGACCTTTCAATTTCAATCTTTTCTAATTGACTAGGTGTAAATTCAGGGGCTTTACCCTGCATTATACACGAATGCCTTGGTGAATAAGCAGGATGAAATTTTATCAATAAACCAAACAATATTCACAATCTAATCCTAAGGTATCTAAAAAGTAAAAACAAACAATTAACACACGCTAGTAAATCTAAGGATTCAAACCATGCAAACAAGCTTTTCACAGTGAAATCACTATTCGGCGATGAAATCCAACATCACAGAGATCAAAGTGAAAAGTGGCTAAAGATAGAGTAGGTGGAACAAGTTACGCTGACAACCTGCTTAATGTACACGATCTAGTGCAAGAAAACTTCATTTATGCCTTCTCAAATGAAGTATAAACTCCAAAAAGGTCCAAGTGAGTCTAGCCAACATATGTTCCAGGTATAGTAGAGACTTGTTGTCGACCATTACCTTGGGTACAACCCTAAGATTATGGTCTCCAAGGTTACCACGTAAAACAATTGAACTTGTGGGGATAGTCATGGATCGGAGATACACGCAAGCGTGGAGTAACAAAGTTCAATCCCCTTGGAAGTCCTCAACGTGGTTAATTTGAGGTTTACTTGCAAGTGACTCTCAAGTACCTTTTGACACCATTTTTAATACATGTAAATCACTCTACCGTAACCAATGAAGTGGAGTTGATCACTCCACTAGGTCTGATATGATCTCGTGCTTGACTCCTTTGTATGGGGAGCTTCCCAAAGAAAAATTAGAGTAAATCAATTTACTCCCTATCGCAAGATACTAGTGTTTTTTTGCATCTTTGGAAAGTTAACTCACTTCCCTAGTCCAAATCCCTTCAACCTGATCTAATGTAGGTGGAAAAGAGCCCTAAAATAATAAAAAGTTATAGATTTATTTTATTAGCGTTGATTTTAAGAGTTGTTATGTACTCAAAGGTAATTGACGTGAAATTGGTGGAATTATGACTTGACGCAAATCCTAATGCAATCAAAAATGAAATTGTAATATTTTGTTTTCAATGAATTTATAACCGAGGTAAGGAAAGAACCTTTTCATTGTTCAACGAAAACGTAAAAAACTCTTAAATCCCACTAATTCCCTTTTCCTAAATGCAGATGTCCAATTTCAAATTACCCAAATAATGAAATTAACTTTTAAAATTTCAATTTTCCCAATAATCCCAAAACAAATCAAGAAATTCTTCTCTTTTGACATACAATCACTTGCAAATATGCAAAATGCAAGAAAACCCAACCAACACTAAAATCATTTTTTCTTAATGAATGCTATGAATTCACTTGCAGTCAAGGGTGCAATTGAGAAACACTTTAGCAATATAAGAAAATTGACTTTTTGTTGTGAAACTAGCATAAGAAGCACTTTTTGTAAACAATAGTCATTCTTGTAAACCATTGCTTTTCACTCACAAAACAATCTTTCACAAAAGAGAAAAATTAACACTCAATCTGATATGATCGAAAGAATGAAGAAAGAAAGAAAGAAAAGCAAGACCAACTGATATCTCTTTTGATACATCGAACACACACCAAATGAGGCTTTACCCTAATTTGTAAAAACAACAAAATTGAAAGAAAACCCTTTCAAAACACTCAGTCATACTGACAGAGACTCAAAAAAGGCATAAACAAGTGTAACTAAACAAGAAAAATCAAAATCTCTATACTTCATGAATAGAAAACTGAAGTTTTAAAAAATTCTAGGTATGTGCGCAGGTCATAGACTAAACCAATGTGTATATGCATTTTTACAAAGAGAAAAGTGCGCAGAAGTATGCTTTGTGCCTATAGCTAAAGTATGCACAACAGGAAATTTTAGAAAAAATTAAAAAAGACAAGTCAAATAAATCACAAAATAAAGATTTTCAAAATTTCCAAACACTTAGAGAGGGCTTCAAGAGAAGGATCGAAGGTCAAAAGAAAGATAATGGTGGAGAGTGAGACATTCCCCAGTGGAGTCGCCAATTTGTTAAGTGGGCTACTCCTTCTTGTGGACAAGATGGATCTCCCTAGACCTCAAAGAAATCTAGTAACAAACAAGAAATAATTGTTGCCTTTCCCTAGCTTACGATTGACTGAAACAAACAATATGAGAGAGGTCACCTACAATTTAATCGAAATGCCTGATGAAGTCTATTTCAGTGCCTTTGACCATTCGCTTACTTTTAATTCTTTAGAGACCATTCCAACACTTTCCACAACTTCTCCATGATATCTTGAAGAAGATATGCATGTGTAGAAACACACCAAGGATCAAAGCATCTAATAGATAGAATGAAAGATAAATGAACTAATAACTCAACATAAATCATAAATTGAATCAATAAGCAATCATAACCTATGTGGGTGATCAAGGAATACCACAAATGATATCAACAAAGACATAATTGGGAAAGAACAATTGCTTTTGTATTAATAAAATGGAGAACAAACTTACAACCTCAAAGACTTGATGTTACAAGCCTCTTCTCACAATCTCCAACCCTCTCCTTCGATGAATAGCCTCTTAGCCTTATTTCAGCAGCATAAGCCTACCTTCAAATAGTCCTCCTCAATCCTCAGGACTCGGTTAGCTTTATAGACAAAAATGATGAAGTTTGTTATCCATTTCCCAAGGGATGAGATCCACATATAGTGGGATAGGGGTTCCATAAAGAGAGGGAAGTAGCTCCATGATGGAAGGGATCAGGGCTGAATAGGAATCCATTCAAAGCTTGTTAGTTGAGAAATATTCGACTAACAACGCTTCTAGACTTTACTTTTTATTTTTACATGTGTTAAGTCATGCCAAAGGGGCTTCACCCATTGAACCTATGACATAGCACGTGTGTTCATGGCATATTAAACAATACCCTTAATTTGACTACATATTGGAAATACCTCTAAAAATTACATTATTTAACCCCATACCAATACGAACCCAATACCTCTTCACAATTTAAAAAACACCTACTTTCACTAGATATTGTGCGTATCCATTTTTCATGAACATTTTTTATACCCCTTCATATTTTTTATTAAATTTGAGCTCCATTTTTTATACCTATCAATATAAAAACCCTTTACCCCCCATTATATGCTCAATATATGTCATTTTTCCTCAATATATATCCCCTAATATGAATGAATGTGGTACGATATTGCTCCCCTGGTGAAGCCCCCATGAGTCATGCACGCATACCATAGTGTAAGACAGAGCACACTTATGTGCATTTTCTAATGGACTCTTCTACGTATGCATATAAATTGACTAGGGAATTGCACAGGAAGCCAACATTAGGTTTTAGAGCCTTGTGATCCAAGAATTTCATTCTCTTTGGGATAGTTTGGATTTTAGCCTTGCAAGGGGATGCTTTGGAACATATTAAGGGATAGCAAAAGATCCAAACCGATGGCCATTTTCCTAATGTGATAAAATGACGTGTAACAAATAGCCTTGTTCCTATTTGATTGTCTCAAAATTATGGCCAAGTGATCCATATTATCATTTCTATGAAAATTCTCAACCATCTCTCTGCTTTCCTAGCAAATGTTATATCTAGATGGGCCTTGAAAGCGCCTTTTTTGGATATTTTCCGAGGTTAAGATTTTGTTTTGCATGAAAAGCTAGAGGAAGAGAGTCACTTTGGGTAAGATTTTGGAGTCTCGTAGCTTCTTTACTTCTACTGGGTTGTCATTCTATGCCTACTAGAAATCTATAAGCTTCGTTTAAATTGAAATGTCCTTTGGGCCAATGCCCCCATTGAAAGATACCTTTCCAATATTGGATTTTTATTTTTCTTCCTTCAAATTCTTTTGTGAGCACTACCTATGTTTCTAAGCTTATGTTTGCTATCTAGTTTGTGCATTTATGCCACTACCTCCATTGATGTTAAGATTTAGGTTGCACCTAATATTGCTCAACCATTATTTTACCTTGCAAAATTAAATGAGTTAATCTAGTTCACACAGTCATCCTTTTTTTCTACTTCGAGCCATTGTTGCTAAAAACGCTTTCGCTACCAAAAAAAGCGAAATTTCCATCCCTGATTTTCCAAAAACTATTATATTGAATCTGTTGTTGAATCAATTACAATATTAATTAATTACCATATATTACAATTTCTTCGCTTTTTCCCTTTCAAAGAACCTAGCCATAATGCTATTGGTTTCTTTAGAATTTACAATCCCATTAATATATTAAAGGTGATGCATAAATGAATTTGATCATATTCCTTGGGGAGAGTTCTAAATTCATTGTATGTTTATGTGATGTATAATTTCTATAGTCCACATTTCCTATTCCCATTGTTTAATCAACACGGTGACGTATTGTAATATATTGTTGTTAGCCACATTATAACATCGTGAATGGCATGTAAAACATGTAATAATCCATAATGGCTCACAAACATTTCCTAATCTCTTGTGAAGTGAAGGTGTTAATTAATGAAAACTCATTTGAGCTAGTTTGACTATCCTAGGAAATGGTGAAATTTCTCACCATTTGTTTTGGTTATGAGATTCATATATAATATTTTGATGGGCATAGTTTGGAAAACCAAATGAAACAGTAAGGCTTTCGAAAGAAGACACACACAATTAGTCTGTTCATTTGTGGTTATTATTGTAGATTTCTTCCCTTCCACTTTTTGGCCAAGATGTATATTTTAATCCATATTCGCAAATATTTTATGCTTTATCATTGTAGGGATGTATAATGAAAAACTATGTTATCATTAAATATTCCTATGCACATTTTGATGTGGGCCATTTATGGTTTTCTCTCAATCAAGAGTCGGTAGTTTGTCATAACCCCAAACAAAATAATATTGTAAACTATCTAACTTTGTCTATATGACTATTTGTATTACTTGTAAGTAGTGCATTTATTTTGAAAATGCATTTTGTGGTGAATTACTTACATGACTAGTTACGTTACTTGTAACTAATGCATTTATTCAACTTCATAATAGACTAAATAAATGAAGTTATTATTTATGTAATAATTTATTTTATATTAGTACATGTATAAGGATTTCAAATTACTAAAAGCACAAGGTAGGGATTTGAAGCTTTAGGTCTATTGATTTTGTTTCAAGTAAAAATAAGTTTTTTATATATTCAGAATCTATCAAAGTTTGTGTTTAATGGTTGAGATATATTTAAATAATAATTATGTCAAATTCACAATTATATTTATGGGTGGAGGGGTGAATCAATATAATGAAAATATTTACATATTTAAATATTTGATCATCGTAAAAAATCAATCTCATAAATTAAATAAATAACACAAGATATATGTAAAAACCCTTACAGGTATCACAAAACTTATTTATATGAAAGATATTGTAGGTACAAACCAGTTATCACATCAATCTGTAGGCACCAACCTATGGGAGGCACCAATCCTCTTTGTGTTTTTGTAGGCACCAACCTATAGGAGACACCAATCCCTTCTGTTTCTTTGTAGACACCAACCTATATGAAACAACAATCCCCTTTGCTAGTTTGTATACACCAACCTGCAATAGACATTAATTCCATTTACTATAGTATTTGTAGGAACCGACCTACAAGGGACACCAATCCCCTCTGTTGTAAGGATTTTAGGCACCAACCTACAAGAGACACCAATCTCTACTAAGTCCTATTACTACTTTTTCCTTCCCAAAGTTGTTAGTTCCTTCTTCCTTCACCAAGTCTATTAGATGATTTTTGCTTCACTAGGTCTTCATATTGCATATACCTTCACCAATTCTACTTGTTGCGTCTTCCTTCATTAGGTCTACTTGTTTCTTCTTCCTTCACCAAGTCTACTTCGCTCAAAACTCACCGCTTTTGGATTCTTCCCAAGAATGAACTTGCACAGCATGCCATGTATCCAATGTTGCAAATCTAGTTCTAAAATTTATACCATAAGTACATAATTATCTCTTATTTTTCTCCTCCATATTTCACAGTATGAAACATATTAGAAACAAGGTTAGATAAAAAAAATAAAATCTAATCTTACCATTTTGAAACATGTTTTAGGAGTATTTAGGAACACTGGCTTCATTAGATCATATATTTTGAAAATATAGTGAAACATGGTCTAGAATTTCTACCACAGCTACCTTGAGATATGTTATTTGTCTCCTCCATATTTCACAGTATGAAACATCTCAGAAAAAATTTATAGCAAAAAATTCCAAGCTAACTTGTTTGAAGCATGTTTTAGGAGAATACAGGATCATTAAATTCCTTTGATCATGTCTCTGAAATTGTAGCTAAAGTAGGTCTATTTTTTTTAGAGCAATTACCTTGAGATATCTCCTATGTCATCTCCAATTTTCATAGTCTAAAACATCACAGAAAAAAGTTACACTGAAAATGCCAAGATGACCTATTTGAAACATATTTTAGAAGCCTAACTTCCTTAGAGCATATGTCCAAAATTATAGGAAACCAATGTCAATTTGGAGCATTCAAGGAGCTTAGCATTCAAGAAGCCTAACTTCCTCATAGCACATCTCTGAAATTATATAAAACCAAGGTCTTAAACTTTAACCATAGGTACATTAATATCTTCTCTCCAGCTCCTTCAAGTTTTACAGTTTGAAACATTCTAGAAGAAAAGTTATAGTGAAATTTCCAAGATTACTCGTTTACCTCATAAATCAAATTTTTGCTTCCACTTTTAAACTTTGAGAATTAACCTAAAAATATTCCTCATCTCCTCTTGCACACCTTATATATCTTCTTTCTTGGGTGCACTTCAAATGAAATCATTTATCCTTTATTTATGAAGTTGCTTAATTCACTTATTGGACCAACTTATAAAATTTGTTGGGTAGGCCTACTTGTGCTTTGGTTGGGTTATCCTAACAAAATATTTCATATCTCCTCATTCCTATGGAGTTACAGGGAGTGTCATATACCATTGGAAAGGTCTAAAAATAATGATTCTACCCATATATTCTATGCTCCAAATTAAGCTAGCTTATTTGAGAAAACAAATCCTTCAAAGATAGGGTATCCAAACTAGGCATCAAAATTCCAAAACAATATTTCCAACAATATTCATTTTCTAATCTTTATCATGGACACCTGTAGTATCCCCATGTTTACAATTCTCCCTATGCCTAAAAATTCTCCCCCTTTGACATTAATGGAAAATGGTTGGTCCCCTTGAAATGGTGCTTCTCTTTATCTATAACACTTTTTTTGTATGCAACTTTTCTTCGTGTCTATAAATTTTCCTCTATTTGTAACTTCTCTTAGATATTGCAACTTCTCACACCATATGCAATGTTTACATATTATCCCCCCTTTAACATAAATGGAAAAGGGTTGTTTTTACTCTTGGTTGCATTTTCTCCCCTCGAGATGTTAACATCAAAACAATTCATTTAATTTTGTATTTCTCCTTTGTATATAACTAGGCTCCCCCTATCAAGGTTATGTCTATTTTTCCTTACATACAATGTTTCCTCTTATGCAAATTTTCTCATGAGACTACTCCCCTTGTACTTGAACTTCGTTTCAATTCTTCCTTTCTGGATTCCTTCCCCAAGGATTATACTTCCTTTTGTTTGCAAATTAACTCCTTTTACTACAACATGACTTTCCGTGATAGTAACTTCTCTTCTATAATTTTTCTTTTTTTCATTAAAGGGTTGTCCCCCCTGAACATACACGTCTCCTCGTCTACAATTTTCACATCAAATGTTGTCCACATCCTGCAAACATTTCATATCATCATTCCTCTCCTATAGCTCACAATCTAACACTTTCCATCTTTTTAATCATACCTAACACCTCTTACTTCACATGAAGCTATAATTTCTTTTACTTATGAGTTTTCAGGGATATTACTCCAGTATAGTAGCTTTTCTTATTTTAATCTCATAAAGGACATATACATTGTTTGAAGACCCAATTGCATTTTCTAGAAATATTCCTAAACATGTTTTCCTTGTTTTAATTCCTTTAGAATAGAATATGAGATGATACCTTGATAAACCATTTGAATTACATTTAACAAATTTTCCTTTAAACCTTCAAAGACAAGAACATTCTAATTTTTGTCCTTTCATCCTCATGAATAATTGTTCCTTTTCCAATTATCCTTCTTGAAATATTATTTCCAAGAGTGACACTACCTCCTTTGATTTCCTTAAGGGAGAGAAATTTTATTTTATATCCTATCATATGACTTGAACATCCATTGTCTATATACCATTGATTTTTTTTTTTAAATAAAGAGATATGCCACGTTCTTCCTTCTTCTCTTTCTTTTTTCTACATACCTTTATTATTTTTATTTCTATTTATGAGAATATATTCTTCTCTACTTTGATTTCGAGGCGTCAATGTATTTATACAACCATGAGCTTTATGCCCAAAATTATTGCACTTGAAACATTCAACATGATCTAATAAGGGGGGGGAATTAATTGTACTTTTTGACAACATTCTCATTAAAACTTCTAGGATTTCTTCTCACACAACCATTTTTAGAGATATTCTATTCCTCATATAGCCATTTCTTACATAGGCTTTGCAATCTATTTCCTTATGACCAAAATTATTACATATTTGAAAGAAATTATCATCAAATCATTTTTAATACCTAGATGTGAAAAGGCCTTCTTAGTGGAGCGAATCTTTTGAATCCATTCTTTGGTCGTAGCTAATTTTCACTTCCTTTCTTAGTGTTTTTTTAGAAATGTATCTTTTCTAGTCGTCACCTTATTTTCTACTATTATTTTCATTGATAGATCTTCTGAGAAAATTAGCATAGCTTTCATATTCTTCTTTGCATTTATTTTCTAATGTTATTGAGCTTGATTATTTATTGACAATTTCATGATAACCAACACATGTTTTATTAAAACAAGATCTTTGGAAATTGAGAATATCATCTAATATTTTAGTACCCTTTCCAAACTTCAAACTTTGATTCAATTGCGCATGCACTCTCTAGATCCTTCCTCAAGGAAACATACTCAACTTCTAGTTTCTTACAATATTCTTCCTTTTCTTTTAAATGGATTTGTGACAACCCTTGAATTTAGCCCAATTATTTTTCGTAATTCAAAAATGTGATTGTAATGCTAACATGGGAACAATAACCATGACTGGTTTATACAATGTGTTTTAAGGATCAATGGGAGGCTCCCAGACCCTTGTAGTGCTTATTATATAGTTGATAAACTACCTATACAGTCGATTCAAACTCCTAAGAGTGAGTAGTACCCCATTTGAACCTTGGGTGAAATCCTTGTGAATTTTGGGTGAATTCCCTGTGAATTGTGTGTGAGGCCATTGGACTTTGTGTCTAATCGTATATGGATCAATGGAAGGCTCAATTGAAAAATAAACAAATATGGTTCTTGTTGTGTAACTGATAAACCACATGGATAGGGAATTATGGGTCATTGTGGTGCTTTTTGAGTAGTTGATAAACCACCTAGACAATGGACATTAGACACCTGCGGTACTTTCTATGAAAAGATAACTAATAAAACATGTCAATAGTTGATTCCAATTCATGAGACTGAGTAATATGCCATCTAAACCTTGGGTGAACCCCTATGAATGAATTGAGAAGAAAGAGTGGTTTATTGTTGTTCTTACTACTAGGAGATATTTGATAAACCACCTTGGTTCTTATTGTAGGTACAATTCATAAACCACCTTGGTTTTTGTTGTTAAAGGGTAGTTGAAAAACAACTTGGATAGTGGGATTGATATTATAATTGTTTGACTAAGCCTTCAGTGTGAATTCCCTGAGCAAGCATTTTCTTAGACATTGGATCTAGCTCGGGAGTGGTCAGCTGCAAGAACGTTGTTGTGTATTTTTCCTATGGTTGGTTGGAGAGTGGAAGTCCCTCCATAAGTTTCCAACCAATTTAAGGAACATAGATAAAGAGATTAATGGTGTTATTATCATGTTGTCTTCATTAACAATATTGTTTATTATTTGGATTAAAACCATGTGGATCTCAAATTTATCGATTTCATTGTTCCAAGAGTGTTTCGATTATATATTTCAACAAACCCAATGAGTGTTTGAATGTTTTGGAAAAGAGGTCTTGCTTTATGTTTCAAGCTAGCCTCTTCATTAAACCTTGCTTTTTGAAGTTCAATCCTATGACTATGTTTTTCACCACTAGCATTGTTTGGGTGTGGATACCAAATCTCCTTTGACTCATATGTGGGTTTTGCATGTGATAAGAGAATTGGAACAAATTCATTGTGATTTTCGAAGCTTGATCTCAACCAAGGAAACAATGACGTTATTACATATTCCTAGATTTGTGTAGGACTTGATTTGAGCAAGGGTCTCCTAGAAAAAACATCATGGAGTGGAATGATTTATGTTAGATCCAAGCTTGAGATTATGAAAACTCAACTTTCAAAAGTATCGTATGTCAAGAAATAATTCATGTGTAGGATCCATGTTCCAAGGCTCCCATCTCATAAGGGAGAAAGAGTAAAATACTAAACCTCCAGGTTGGAATCAATTTCTTACAACTTTTAAGGAAATTGAAAGAGGCTTTGGCTTTTCCTATGAAGGAAGTGGAAAACCATATGGCTATAGCCATACCCACAAAATTATACCCTTGAGTGAATGAAATTTTGATTGCTATCACCTTAGGTATTTATAGATGGTACACGACTCAAATACCTTAAATATAAAAGAGGAAACATTCCTTATATCAAGTGTGATGTAGTTCAATAAGTAGTTTTACTAGAGCTTCCATCAAGCCCACACCTTTTGTCAAAGTGGAGGGATGTCCAAAAGAGAAAAGGGGAAAGTTTTACCTATGAATTGTTTAGATATATGATAAGGAGATATAGCAACAACTAAAATATTTGTAAAATTTATTTATCAATCAAGTCGAAGATTTAAAATTTGGTTAATTGTAGTGTTAACTAGTTATTTTGATATACTATAAAGGGCTAGCTCGAGCACTTAGAGATGTGAATAACATTAAGTGAATTAGAAGCACAATTTTGGGATTTTTTTGGCACAATTCCTCATGCACCCTTTCAAATTGTAAAAAGAAAGATATCACATTACTTTACATATAAAATTTATTCATAATAATGAATTCTATGAGCGCACTAATTTGGGGCAAATTTTGGGAAATTTATTTTTTGGCTTCTTCAAGAACCTTTGGATGTTTATTAGTCATTAGAAATGTTCCAATAATTATAGAGCCATGGAAATGAGCTACTATATCCATGGAATTAATATCCATTTTTTTTTTTTGTATGGGGAAGCTCTAATGGCTTATTATTTTTTTTTCTCACATTGTTTTTTATTATTGTAATTGATTCAATGAGCTTCTCAATTAATCAAATTATTTGTAGTTAATTCAAGAAAGTGTGATTATTCTCAAAATTGTTTAATCCTTCAATAAGCCATGAATAACATGTGACTCAATGGAAAAACCATGAGGCTTATATATTTTCTTTAGCTTGCTTACTAACCTTCTCTTTTGTGTTTCATAGATACAAGAAAGCTTGGGAGGCCCATGGAGATCATTATAGAAAAATGAGGCCATCCCAAATCATCATGCTATTATTTTTATTGTTTTTCCTCTTAGAGAGATTAATTTGATGTCCTTGAGTTATTGAAGTTGTGAGTAGAAAAATATGTAGCTTAAGAGAGCTTTTGGATGAGTGAGAAACATGCATATAAATGTAAGTGTTGTTTTAGTATTGAAATCATTTCCTAAATTTAATTTCAATTTATGTTTTGTGGATGCTTTTAGAACTTGCATAATCATTGTGCAATCTACCATGAGCATCGTACAATTTATTTTTGTAAAATTCAATTGGATATGTGATTGGTCTCTAGGTTTATTTAATTCAACATCCTTGTTAATGAGTATTTGGTTTATACATTTATGTGGCTTCTTATTCCTTTTTCATTAATGGATGAAATACATTTTCAATTAACCATGAATTTTGATGGTTGATATGATGTTTTTTTTTCACATTTATGAATTGTGTGAGTAGAGGCTTTATTGTACTATTATTAAGTATAGCATTAAAGAGATCATTTCCATGGTTTTGTTTTTCTTTTTTTTTTTGCTCAAGCAAGAATGGATCCTTCTATTAAATGGACAAATACCTTACATATGTTACAAAACTGTGTAGATACATAGACCACCACATATGTGCAAATACACAGACATCCACAAAAACCAGGCTAAGATGGGCATGCCAACAATAGGGAAAAACATCATATCCCACAGACCTATTAATCTTAACAAGAAAGAAGGGGTGACAAACACCCCAGAGCTCTATGTCAATCATAGAAAAATAAAGGGTCGCCGCACCATCGAACCGGACCTGTAGGAGACATAAACCTTTGTTAATAAAGTTTGAGGTTCCGCCCTTCCAAAAAAAAGAGGCTCTTTTGCATCGTTGATCGCATCAAGATCCAACAGTTATAGCACGACAAAACTGCAAAACCTACCCTCTTCTGTCAACTGTAGATATCTCTTCACTAGATCGAACGGCTTACGCTTATTTCGCATGCTTGACTTGCGCACTCTAAACCCACCTTATAAGTTGTTTCCATCTCACACCACTCTACAACGTGTCACTGAATGAATGGAAGTTGAGCCATTGGGGGAAAACCACTTATAGCCTCTCCATCGCCCGAAATCTGCTCATGGTAATCCTTAATCCACACCGGATCCGATGAAGCTACTATCCAAAGTTTATAACCTAGATTGAAATCCGTGCCGCCGAAGAAACATCGGTACATCTCCACCGTTGATTTTTCAACCATACTTCCTGCCAAAGGAACTAGCTCCCCATTCCTCCATCGTCGATCTCGCTCCTCGAGATCTAATGGCTCCCTTGTATTTTGTGCATTCAACATGCACACTCCAAACCCACCTGATAAAGCAATAACCTTCTCTCTCCTAGCAGCTACATGTCTCGAAGTGAATGAAATCAGAATCAATGGAGAAATACCATTCACGATTTTTTCCCCACCCGATATCCACTTGTGGGTTTCATTAACCCACTTCTGCTTGTTAACCATTAGGTAAGATTCACCCTCGAGCACCAAAGGTCCATAACCAGTCTTCACACCACTTCGTCCATGGTCTTCATTCGCCAACCACAACCATTCTCTCAAAACCACCCGCCCGATAACCTGATTTCTATTAATAGTTCCATCTATGCCCTCCTGTTCATCCTTCGTCCTCATGTCAACTAAAAGTACTTTGTTTACTTTATTCTTCATTCTCTGTTCTTATAGAGCTCCCTATCTAAGGATTCTTGTTTGTGGCACTTATCTCGCAAACGACCTTTTGGAGTCTTTGCCCAATCATAAATTTTATTGATTTTGGTGCAGAGAACTCCTTAATTAGCCATAATATCCACTAACCTATTGGTTTTTCATTTGACATGCATGAAACTAAGGGTTCTCATGGTGCACAGGTGAGACTGAATCCGTTGATAGACTTGCAGTAACCTCCATTGCTTCGATACTTTGTCTAGCGCAGAGCCATTTCATATTCTCTTGACTGAATTGATTATTAGTTGTGAATCAGCTTCAATTATGGTGTTATGTAAGTTTAATTCCCTTCAGATCTCTAGGCATTGCTCAAGGTACATGAGTTTTGCCATGTTATTAGTAGCTTTACCCAAATTACTATGAAAGATGGCTTTTACTAAACCCTTTTCATCTCTGATTACTCCTCCATATCTAGCAATACTAGGGTTTCCTTTTGAGGCCCCATCTATATTGCATTTCATAAAGCCATTGGGGGGGGGGGGGTGGCCAAAAGTCCTTATCAGATGTTATATCCCTTACATTCTTGATTATTCCTTGGGGGGAGATCCCATTAAGTCCCAGATTCAAAAGTATATGCAAATCCTGATCATGAGGTTGGTTCTCAGGGGGGGAATTTATAAGGCTTCCTACCATCTCTTTGAGTTGTCTTATGATCTGATCCATAATGCTCTGGCCAGACCTAATCCTGTTCTTGAAAATTCTATTATTGTGTTCTTTCCAGACATTCCAAATTAGAAAGTCAGGAACCAACGCCCAAGCTTTGTTGATTATTTCATTTGCAGAGAAATTTTCCCTCCAATTCCTTAGAGTGTTGTTAATTTTGTCGCTGTCCCTATCTGAATGTCTGAAAATTGAAGCCACCCAATGCCACAAGGTGGAGGTGAATGGGAAAAGGCTGAGGAGGTGTTCCATAGTTTCTTCTTGTAGTTTGTATAGCTGGCATCTCGATGGACCAATTACCCCTCTCTTCCGAAGGTTATCCCAAGTGAGAATCTTTTTATGCTGCACCAACCACATGAACAATTTGATTTTCATCCAGTTTTGATTCTGCCATAGGTTCTTCCATACAGTGTTATGATTTGGAAAGTCGAGCCAAATGGAAAATCGCTTGGCCTCTTTAAGGTTAAAGTTGCCTTCATTGTTATTGCCCCATCTCAGTTGGTCTAGAGAAGTTGAGATGAGAATCTTTCTCTGTTCCAAGATGACTATAAGAGCATCTGCCAGGGCCTTCATCAGGGATTCCTCGCTGTAAATCAAGTTCTTCCATGCTCTCCATTTTCCTTCATTTCTATCCTACTCCCATAATTCATTTACCCGGTGTAACCCTTTGTCATCAGTATCCTTCTTAATATTGTCAAAATCGTTTCTCAGCAGTTTTGGTTACTGTTGCCAATTATCTTCCCAAAACCACGGAGATTTTCCATCTCTGATTTCCCAGAAATTGTGTTTTTGAACAATAGCTCTATTCTCCCAAGCTTTGTTCCAGATGTGGGAGCCTTTGATGATCCCAGACATTCTGATGTGCTCCCTTTCATGCCAATTGTTTTCATGTTTCTGCTTCCATACCTTGGCCCAAGGTGCATCCGACTCCTTTAACCATCTCCATGATAGTTTTGCCCCCAAAACTTTGTTTAGGGTTTCAGGGTCATCCAGTCCCAATCCACCACGTGTATTAGGTTTAGAAATCTTTTCCTAGGCTACAAAATCCCATTTCTTTTTTTTCTTCCCCTTTACTCCAAAGAAAATCTCTTTGAATATTTCTGATGTGTTTCATAACTCCTTTAGGAGCTGGAAGTGCTGACAACATGTAAATGGGAAAAATTTGTAGGATGGCTTTGATGAGCACAAGTCTTCCTACTAAATTCAACAATCTTATTGTCCATTTCCTTATTCTGTCCTGTAGTCTATTTATAATAGGTTCCCAAACTATCTTACTTAAACATTTGTCTGCTAGGGGAACTCACAAGTAATTGGAGGGTAGTATTTCTCTTTGAAAGCCTAGAATTCTTGTGAGGTTCCTCTGGATAGCAATATCAGTATTAAAAAATAAAATCTTAGATTTGGTAAGGCTTACCTTAGTACCTGCAGCCATAGAAAATTCTTTCATAATTTGTTTGAAGGCATGAGCTTCTTTGACAGAAGGTATACCCTGCAGCATGGTGCCGTCCACAAATTGTTGATGAGTCAAAGCATCCCCATTCTGGGTGAGTTTAAGACCCTGAATCTTCCCCTCTACTTTGGTAGATTTAATTGCGTTGCCAAGCCCTTCCATCATGAGAATAAAGAGGAAGGGTAACAGAAGATTTCCTTGTATGAGTCCTTCTGAAGGCTTAAATATTTAGATGGTGATCTGAAAAGCTTGAGGTTGTAACAAGGGCCATTACCCATTTTATCTAGATATGGTCAAAGCCAAATGCCTTTAGAACTTCCCTGATGTAGGCCCAACTAAGCTTGTCATAAGCCTTTTCTAGATCAAGTTGCATGATCATACATGCCTGCTTATTTCTCTTCAATGAGTGTACCACTTCATGAGCTTGAATGATATTGTTTAGAATTTGTCTACCTTCCACATATCTGGTTTTCTCCTCAAACACAAGAGTTGGAAGAAGGGGTTTGAGCCTATTTGGAATTATTTTAGAAATGATTTTGTACACCACATTACATAATGCTATGGGTCTAAATCTATCAGGTGTCATTGCATTTTCCTACTTTGGAATCAAGGTCCGATATGAAAGCGGTATTAAGCGCCTTCAAAACAGTGTTTTTTTTCCTTGAGTCCTTCACCACCTCCACAATATCATGTTTGACTATGTTCCAGCAAGATTTAAAGAAGTCAACATTGAAACCATCCAAGCCTGGAGATTTTCCATTTTGCATCTCTTTGATGACTTTGTTTACCTTTTGTTCATTCACTGGCATGTTAATATTATAATTATCCTCTCTTGTCACCATCTTGGGAATGTGCTTAGTGAAGTCATTGATATATTATGATCTTTCAATGTGAGGCTCCTTTGCTATGCCTTGGAAATGTTGAACTAGAGCAGCTTCTATTTCTTTATGGGTATTGAGTTGAATTCCTTGCATATCTTTCAGTTTTAAAATGTTGTTATGAGACCGATGAGCCATAGTAGACTTGTGAAAAAACCTTGTATTCCTGTCTCCTTCCTTTAACCATTGAACTCTCGATTTCTGCTTCCAGAAGATTTCCTCTTGCTTACATAAGCCTTCCCAGTCCTATTGAAGTGAGTCAGCTTGTTCTTGCCCTTCTCAGTTAATCCCTTTGAGATAAGTTCCTGGTTATTTTCCTATAGTTTTCCTTCCATTACTTTTTTGGCTTCGAAGATATTGCCAAAATCATTCTTATTCCAATCTTTAAGCCTACATTTGATGTGATTCAGCCTCTGTTGTAAAAGGAACATTTTAGTACCTTGAACATTCAAATCTTCTGTCCACCATTTTTCAATATTGTTGTGGAAGTTAGGATGGGTAAGCCAAATGTTTTCAAACCTGAAAGGTCTATTCCTTGGCGTGCCTATAAAGGACGCTTCTAATTGAATGGTTCAGTGATCTAAACCTCCAAAAGGGAGGATCCTAGCTGACAAGTCAAGGTTTGAGAGGATAAGTTCCTCAGAGATAATGAATCTATCTAGTTTAGAGGCCACATGAGCAGCCCCTCCCCTTTTTTTATTCTAGGTGAAGACGCCATTGTAGGTCTTTGTATCTACAAGCCTCATGTTAGTAATGAAGTTTTGAAAAGCTATGGAATCTCTGCCTAGAGATCTAGTTCCACCTTTTTTTCCAAGAGATATTTGATCATATTAAAATACCCTCCCAGAATCCATGGGATGCCTAGATTTCTTTCTTTTAGCTCCTCCAGAGAGGTGAGAAGCTTGAATTTATCTTCAAGCTTTTGTGGACCATAGACATTTGTGATCAGATACACCTCCTTGTCCCCCAAAGTTTGGATGACCACTGATAGGTAGTTCTTGGATGCTTCAGCATATAGGATTCCAATTTTTCAAGGGTTCCACAGTGTAAGAATTCCCCCTGCTGCGTTGTCCGCTTTAACTTCTAGATACTCATACTTAATAAGCCACTTGATGTGTATCTCTCTTATTTTATCTACAAAACATTTTGTTTCCTAGCCAAAAACCAAATCCGGTTTCCTTCCTTCATTATATTGCTGAGATTTCATTGTTTCCTTTTACTCCCTAGACCCCTAATATTCCATGTTGTAAGTTTCATTAAGAAAGATTTGTAAATGAGTAACTGGTTAGGAATTTCATCTTACCTGAGTTGATCATGAGTTTTCCACATTCAATCAGCAGCTCATTTTGTCTTTTTCTTCCTCTTTTTCTTCCTGGGTTCTTGTGAGCTTGTCCCTCTATTGCATCAATGGTTTTGACTCCTCTGTCATATTGACTATCATGGTTTATTTTTACCCTAGAATCCATTTCCTGTGTTCTTTAGAGGAAGAGTTGTTGTACTCTGTTAAATTTCTCTTGAGGTAGCGAGTCCACTCCTCTAGTAGCTCCTTCCTCCAGTATGTCTTGCAGCTCATGCTCCTCCGTTCCCACTTCGCTTGAGGTCATCTCTTGGTCCCTATCAAATTCCATCATGCTAGGCTAATCCTTTGTTGGTTTTTTTTAAGTCTATCCTCCATGCTATCATCCTTTTCCTTCTCCTTTGGAGTGTCCTTCAAAACTTGCTTCGCTCTTTCATCCTCTTCTTCCTCTTCTAATATCTTGAACCTATTGTGACTAGGTTACTTTTCCTCATAGATTTTTTTTGGCTCTTTCTTCCTCCTTTTCCTTTGCCGCCCACTTTGGTAAAGCTTTCAGTACTTTACTTGAGATTGCTTTGAAGCTGATCTCCATTTTATTCAAAGGGCAGTCTCTAAAGAGGTTCCCATGTTCATGGCATTTACGACATCTGAATGGTATATGCTAGTAGTCCATTGCTTGTACCCAATATTCATCATAAACTTCTAGAATTATTTCATCCGAAAAAGCCCCAGAAATGTCCATTTCCACACATATTCTGGTAAAGGAGGTATATTTTTTGCGTAGTGTGGTCTCTGCTATGGATTTTAGAGATTCCGACAGCCAATAATCTAGAGGTAGGGAATAGGGTCTTATCCAAACTGGCACCGAAGTAAATGATTCTCGCTCTGGGACAAAGTTCATCACCCAAGGTCGCATATAAAGCCCTGCAGCAGCATAGAAGTGGGGTCCTCCTTCAAATATCCTATCCTTATCCTCTAGGTTTGTAAACAGAATTGTGAAGAAACCCTTGGATCCAAGGTGCATATATATATCTCCCTTAGTTTTTCAGTGGTTCTTTATCCATGTATGTAGGGCCTTCTTTGTTTGCCATAAACCCATGAATTTACAAATCATTGCATAACTCGCCATGTACTCCCTGTGCGCTTGTAGTGCTGGGTCACTTAACACCACTCTGGGTGTGGTGGAAGCCCTGGGTTTACATGGTCCTGACCAAGTTCCAGGGTCAGACTTTTGACTATTTACTTATGTACGTTTATCTCTTCTGACTTCCTCTTGTGTTTCTGCCATCTTTTGTGCTCTGTTTTTTTCTTGTTTTCCTTTTTCTTTACCCCCATCTTCCACTTCCATGGGCTTCTTGAAACGATTAGTGACTACATGACTGTAGGAGGGAGTAGAACTCCCCCCTTCTCGTCCCTCCATGGTACCCAACTCCAAATTCTGCTCCAAACCCTAGATCTGTGTGTATTCCTCCTAATCCCTCTCTCCTCTATCAAATGAAAGAGCATAGGTGGGTCTTATCACTCTCCATGGTTTTGTTTTTCATTCACCATCTTATCTTTCATTGACTTTTTGTTCTTTTCATTTACATCAGTTTCCACCATTAACTAAGATATATAAATTAATTGAGTTATTTTGCACTTTAATTGCTAGTTAAGGAATGCCATGTGAATTTACTTCAGTTGAGGCATTCTCGTTTCATTTTCCTTTTTCATTATTTCAATAAGATTAGAGGAATTCTTTATTTTTATTAAATGTTTGAGAGAGGGGGAGTATTGTCACTATCTTGATAAACAGTTTCTCATGCAGATTTGTTGACTAAGATGGTTGGAGAAATAGAGAGAATGAAAAGTTTATATAAAAATAGACATTTCTTCCCTAAATTTTGAAATTTTATAAAATCGATAAAGCAGACACTGAAGGATATGTCATCTCCAAAGAATAACAAAGTGAAGGGAGAAATAGAGAGAATGAAAAGCTTATAAAAACATTAGACATTTCTTCCCTAAATTTTAAAATTTTATAAAATCAGTAAAGGAGACACTGAAGGATACGTCATCTCCAAAGAATAATAGAATGAATACGACATCAAATATTATTGAACTATCCAATCAACTAATGTAAAGACAAAAATGCAATTTCCATCCAATACTAATATATGACTACTCAATGAAGTGAAATATTTCAAGAGTGTGTAAATGAATGCACAAGTTGCTAAAAATGATGGAGGAAAAATATCACCTTTGGATAATTGAAGAGTAAGCTTCACTTTGTAAGAAATTTTAATATATATATATTATAAAATAATTACAAAAAACTCTATATTAGGAAGTATAAACAAAATGTAATTTGAATAACTAAATTTAAGAACCATACCTTATCCATTATTCCATAACTACATTTAGATTATGGGAAATTTGAACATGTCCTATATAAAGGCTACGTGGATAAG
>APFE030048987.1:171216-196428 GCA_000404065.3 Pinus taeda | reverse complement strand
TGCTTTTCTTCATTGTATTTCTTCTGGTTCTTTCTTCCTCCTCTACCTCTACCTCTCATTTTGGTGAAACTTTCCGCTTCTTTCCCTGAGGTGGCTTTAATGCTGCTCTCGATTTTGTTTAAAGGGAAATCTTTGAAGAGGTGCCCGTGTTCATGGCATTTGCGGCATCAGAAAGGGACATGTTTGTAGTCCACCGACTACACCCATTCTTCATCATAAACTTCTAGAATTATCTCATCTAGTAGCGCTCCTGAAAGGTCCATTTCTATGCATATGCGTGCAAAGGAGGTGTATTTTCCTCTCAGTGTGGCCTCTGATATTTTCAAAAAATGACCTAGTTTGTTTCCTATGGCTTTTAATGATTCTGGCTGCCAATAATCCAAGGGTAGGGAGTAGTGTCTTACCTATACCAGAACCAAACTAAATGTCTCTCGTTCCAAGACAAAATTCATCAACCATGGCTGCATATAGAGGCTTGCGGCAACATAGAAGTAAGGCCCTCCCTCAAACACCATGTCTTTGTCCTCTATGTTTGTAAAAACGACTGTGAAAAAACCTTTGGATCCAAGTTGCAGATCTATGTCTCCCTTAGGTTTCCATTGATTCTTTATCCATGCATTTAACGCTATCTATGTCTCCCTTAGGTTTCCAATGATTCTTTATCCATGCATTTAACGCTTTCTCCATTGGCCATAGCCCATGAATTTACATATCACTACATAATTCATCATGTGCTCCCTATGCACATGTAGTGCCAGATCACTTAACACCACTCGGGGTGTGATGGTCGCCCTAGGTTTACATGGTCCTGCTCGCTTTCTATGTTCAGTTTTCTGACTGTCACTCTCTATTTGCTTCTCTTTTCTGACTTCTTCCTGCTTATCTTCCTACCCCTGTGCGTTTCTGTTCTTCTGTTTCCCTTTTCCTGAACTACTGTTTTCAGCTTCTAGTGGTCTCTTAAAGCTATTAGAGACTACCTGCTTGTAGGAGGGAGTAGAGCTCCCTCCCTCTCGCCCCTCCATGGTACCCAACACTGAATATCCTCATCAAACCCTAGCTTGCGCGTATTTTTTTTCAGAGACTAGCAGGCCCGACTTCTTTGTTGTTTCTAATCATTTAGGATATTAATATTAAAACCCTTGGGTTAACATTTTAAACCCAAGGGATTAATAAACCCAAAAAATTAATATTATAAACCCAAGGTATTAATAAATCTAAAAAACTAATATTATAAACTCAAAGGATTAATATTACAAACCCAAGGGATTATAAACTCAAAGGATTAATATTATAAACCCAAGGGATTAATATTATAAACTCTTCGAATTATTAATATAAATCCTAGGGATTAATATTATAAACTCTTGGGATTAATAAACCTAATGGATTAATATTATAAACCCAAAGAATTAATAACCCCATCGGATTATTAATATTATAAACCCAAGGAATTAATAAACCTAGGGTATTAAAATTATAAACCCAAGGGATTAATGTTATAAACACAAGCGGTTAATAGACTCAAGGATTAATATTATAACCCTTAAGGATTAAGAAACCCAATAATTAATACTACAAATCCAATGGATTAATAAACTGAACTATTTATTACTATTCTAAACCAAAGAGATAATAAACCCAATATTATAAGCTCAATATTATATTAATATTATGAACCCAATGAACCCTAGTATTATATTTATATTATAAACCCACTAAAATCTAATTTTATATTAATATAATAGACCTAGCAAATTAATATATAAATATTATAAACCTAGTATTAAACCCAATATTATAAACTTCAATATTAAACCTGAATTTTTTAATGTCATAATGTGACATTGAATAAATTGCAATGTAATGTAACATTGCGAAAACTATTGTCACATTCCAACAATACTTGTCACAATGCGACATTGAATAGATTTATGTTACTAACGCAAGGGATTAATAAACCCGTGGCTTAATATTATAAACTCAAGGGATTAATGTTACTAACACAAGGGATTAATAAACCCAAGGATCAATATTATAAACCTAAGGGATTAATAAACCCCAAGGGTTTATTAATATTTTAAGCCAAAAGAATTAATAAACCCAATATTATAAACTTAATATTATATTAGTTTTATAAACCCAATAAACCCTAATATAATATTAATATTACAAACACAATAAATCATAATATATAATTATTATAAACCCAACATTAAACCATAATATTAAACCCAATATTTATAATAATATCAATTAAAATAAAGAAATTTAGGGAGATACTTTTAATATTAAAATATTAAATTTGTTGATATTTCTTTTAAAATAATATAAAAACAATAAATATCTCATCTTCTTAAAAAAAAAAGATTACAAACGTTGTACCTTTACATCTCTTATATCAGGTTATGTTAAAGAAAATCATGCATATATTTATTTTGGTTTAAGTTAAGATGGATCTAGGCTAGTTTACTTTTGCCCTTTAAATAGGTTATATTTTTTATGAATATGATGGAGTTATTTTTATTTTAATATTATGTTTTTATGTTTATTTTATTTTGACTCAGTAAAAATGTTTTCAGGTTATTAATTTTATTTTTTATTAACTTTAATTCTAATTTTTATTTTTATTTTATGCAATTGACCGAGTGAAAAATATTTACATCGACAAGACATTACAAATATATTTTTCCATACTAGACTAAAGAAGCACTCCAACACATACAACCCATGAGTTTATAATATTAATGCATTAGATTTGTAAAATCCCTTAAATTTATAATATTAATAATCCTTTTGCCTTTTATTATATTATTAATATATCAATTATTAAGATAATATAAAACTAATTATTATAAATTTATTAATAATTATTATCATAATTATAATATTATAGTATATTATCATAATTAAAATATTGTAATTATCATCAAATAATATATTATAAATAATCTTAAACATTTTTTAATTTTTATTTTAATTAAAAGATATAATTATAAAAAATATCTTATTTTTTTAATTAATTTATTTTTTAATAAAATTTATAATATAAGTATTATTTAATCAATATAGGTAATATATAAATATTCCAATATTGATTTAAATATAATTGAATACAACATGAACTAATTTATATATATATATATATATTTATTTATTTGTGTGTGTGATGATGGTGGTGGTTAACGCCCATTAAGACAAAACTTTGGTCTATCGGATCTAAAGAAACAAATTATTTAGTTAGATGTAAGAATTTTATTCCTATGCTCAAAAAGCTTGGAGAGAAGCCTCCCGAGCTCACTATAATTTTGACATTGTAAAAGGCTAGGAAGGTTAGTATTGCGACAAAGATTATGAAACTGAGACCTAATGTGGTTGTACGCGGGGCACTCTAAGAGGAAGTGGTTTTCATCCTCGATGTTCCTATTCTCACATAGATGGCAGATCCTTTCCATCCATGGTGTTTTAGGAACTGCCCAACGACCTATTTCGCTATGGAGCTCATAAGAGTTGGTTCTAATCTTTGCTATATTAATTTTCTTCTTTGAGCTAGTTAAAACAGAGAGATACTTTTGATCTTCTAGGGTGGGGTTGATGACCTTCTTATAATAACTTAATTTTCCTTTAGCTGCTAAATCTTTCTCACACCACATTTTTTCTTTGAACTTAGAAGTAACAATATTTTTAATGTTATTAATGTTTTGCAATGCATCATTTTCATTAATCTCCCAAAGGTTTAACCAGGCCCTCGTCTCTTTACACCACCCTCGCTTGAGCCTTAGGTGGTTTTTGCTGGACTTTAAAGCTAGCTTAGGAAGTCTATGATCTCCTATGTTATTGAGTTTGTGCTTGTACAATAGAAGCCTAGTCATAGCTAGGCTCTCGATAGGGGAAAGACCTACTTCTATAAGGAGAATATGATAGGGTGTATTGCTTTTAATTTTCAGGTTATACGTTATAAAACGCTTCTGGATTTGCTCAATCTTTCTCCAAGATTCTCTAGAGATGTTGCAACCCCAGACCTCACATCCATATAAGATAACATGAGTGACTAAAGTTTTAAAGAGGAACTTTTTTTTATCCCACATTACGAGGTTTTCCGTTTTACAATTATTTTCAAGACCAAAATAAGCTTTCCACACCCCATTAATCCTTTTCTCAATGCTATAGTTCCAGTTGAGCTTGTGATGAATACCAATTCCTAGGTACTTGTAAGAATACACTTCCTCCAAGTTATTATTGTCATACATAAAATTAGCGTAAGTGTCCTTCTTGGATTTGATAATCATAACTTTTGTTTTGTCAATGTTAACAGTGATACCCATGGCAGAGGATAAATCTTTAAGAAGCCTAAGTTGCTTATCAAGATAAGATGGGCACCTTGCGAGAAGAACAATATCGTCATCATAGAGGAGAAGGATGATGACTATCCCAGCTAAGATCATGCCAACACAACCTGCTACCTCTAAATACCCTTCAAGCTTGTCGATGTAAATGCCAAATAGGGTAGGGTAGAGGGGGCAACCTTGTTTAACTCCAATATTACATTTAATATCTTTCAACCACCCCTCATTGCTTTTTAGCTTGGCAATTACATTCTCGTATAATCTTATAGCGACAACTCTCAACTTGAAAGGAACCTTTAGCTCTTCTAATCTATTCCAAAGGTTGTTTCCAGGAACCGTATCGAAATCCTTTCTAAAGTCCACAAAGCAACAAAAGAGATTGGATTTATCATTACGACATTCCTCCACAACATGGAAAATTTTAGTGGCGAAATTAAGGGGTTTTAAATTTTTAGTGGGTGAATATTTTGTATCATAGTACATTTTTACAAATCGCCTCAAATTTATTTTATAAAAAAATTAGGTATAGATGTTAGCCCACCTTATTTTAAGGGAGAGGGTAAAAAAGGTAAATTAGGAGTTACAACCTTCTGTTTGCCCTAATTTTCAATAATAGGTTTTATTTAAGTGAATCCTATGAGCCAAATACCATATTTAAAAGAGGTATAGTAAATTAATAAAAATATAAATGAATGAGAGGTATGGTAAATAAATAAAACATTTTTTATATTTACTCCATAAGTCACCTTATATACATGCAAGGGTGTAAATAAACTAGAGGTATGGTAAATAAATAAAACCTCTTTTTATATTTAGTCCATAACCCTCTTTCTATTTATGAAGGCTCAAAAAATAGGTTTTATTTAAGTGAATCCTATGAGCCAAATACCATATTTGTAAAAGAGGTATGGTAAATTAACAAAAATATAAATAAACGAGAGGTATGGTAAATAAATAAAACATTTTTTTATATTTACTTCATAAGTCACCTTATATTTATGAACACTAAAAAAATGCATTATATTTAGGTGAAACCTATGGGCAAAATACTATGGGCCAAATACCATGGGCTAGATTATTATTAATACCATGCAAAAAAACATTATTAACCCTAAGAATAGTATTAATAAAAATAAAAATGGCACATGGTATTGACCCATGGTATTCACGTGGAATGTAACTATTTAAAGGGGGAATTAAACCAACATAGATCCATCTTTACTTTGGATCAATTAAGCCCTAAGAGGGATCAAATATCGTGATATGCAAACTAGCATAGAGGGAAAAATATTTGATCCCTCTCGGGGCTTGGTGGATCAAGAGCAAAAATGGATGTTGTAATTTAATGTATGTTAAACATTTTAACTTGGTTAAAATAAAAAATAAAATAAAATCGTTATAATTTTATTTATTTTTATAAATTACTAATAGTAATTTTTAAGCTTAGGTTTATGAACCCATGGTATTGACCCATGTTAATACATGTATTCATGTGAGCATAGACTATTTAAAGGGAAATTCTTCATTTAGATCCATCTTAATCTGGTCTACAGTGCTCAGGGGATAATAGATTTCATCCCTCTAAGAGTGGTAGATGTGAGTTAAGATGGATATAGGTTGGTTTTTTTGATATGAGATTTAAATAGACTTAGGAATTTTATTGTAAAAACATCTTAAGGTGAATGGTTTTAAGCTTATTTAGTCACTTCACAAAATTTAGTAAAAAATACCAATATCTCCATTAATATTGGTTTTTCTGATTTAACAAAAAAAACACTTCACAAAATTTAGTAAAAAATACCAATATCTCCATTAATATTGGTTTTTATGATTTAACAAAAAAAATTCAAAACAGTGAAACCTTATCACTCTTTCGGGTGGAAGGAAGAATAACACACGCTGAGGGAAAATTTTCCTTAGGAAACTTATAGTTTCAAGAAGTTCAATTTTCTTTGTAAAGGAGTATTTGTTGTGAACAAAGTTTCTCACTCCAGAAGGGAGTGCGAATAATTGAGCAGTAGCCGAGCAGAAGGGAAGAGGAGATTTTCGACATTTGTTGAGATGGGCACTGCAAGGCTTCGCAATCAGGACAGGTTGGATGGAGCTTCTAACTATGTCATTTGGAAGGCAAGGATGTCCTTCCTTCTAGATGAATATGGCCTTAAACCAAATATTGATGCAATTGTAGCAGTACCCTAGGGTGAAGATCAGCTGAACAAGTACAGAAAGGTGATGGTGCGAACAAAGAGGTTGATCCTAGACAGAGTCAGGGATCATGCTGTATCACATATAACGGCCAAGGGAAATGCCTAGTGATATGTGGCATACCCTCTCCATGCTATACTAGGGAAATTTTGAGCAGCGAAAGATGTACTTATAGCGGAAGTTGAGGCTCATCTGAATGCAAAAGGGGGAAATCTTAGACCCCTTCCTCACCTGGATTCAGGAGGTTTGAGACCTATTTTCAGTTGTTGGGGCAACGCCTGAACCCATAGAGCCAGTGCATTTGGCACTAAATAGTGTCTCCGAGGAGTGGTATCTGTCTTCAAAAGTATTTTTGGCAGAGATACCTTACCTAGTTGGGAAAGGATGTGTGCCAATTTGCAACACGAGGAGTTGAGACGAGCTCTATTGAAGAGCTCCATCAATGGTAGTAGTAGCGGGTCGAAGCAGGTGAAGGAGGAGGAGAATGTGGTCCTCGCATCGAAGGGTATGAATCAGGATCAGGGTGAGCAGTGAAAGAAGAAGGACATGTCGAAGGTCAAGTGCTTTAGATGTGGTGAGCTTGGCCACTACAATACCTAGTGTCCTCTCAGGAAGAAGGACAATGAGGAGGATAAGGACCAATAGGGAGCATCAACAGAGATCAATAGGCCATCCTCCAAGCTGGACGAAGGCTTCACCATGTTTGTTGACATACCCCAAGAGTCAAGTGGGGTGGTTTGGTTTTGTAGCCCCAGAGTAATATAGATGGGCAGGATCCTTGAGAAGGTCCACCTCTTGAATTAGGACCTTGCTACAGGAGATCACAATATTTAGTAACAGGATGTATCAATGATAGTAGATGTTGTTAGATGCCAGAGTGACAGATGCAGAGTCCAGCTGTAGTCAGATGTTGGGCAGTGTAGTGTAGAGTTGGCAGCAGTGCAAGTGGCACATTGCATAGTCAAAAATAGCGTAGATGCATCAATGCCAGTGTAGATACTAGCAACAGCCAGAGACAGGTGACAAATGCATCATGCTGATCACAATTGTTTCAGTAATTAGGATGTTTTTCAGTTTCAAATGTTTTAGTTGCAACAACAACATATGGAAAGGGAGTTGCAGTGCATATGTAGTGTTGGCAGCAGTTTAGTAGAGTCAACCGTAGCACATATGCAACACATATCAGAGTTGTGCAGTAGTTGGTTGGAACTAGCAACCAAACATCAACAACATGACAAGAGATGGTGCAGAGACACAATGTTGCTACTGGGTACAACAATTCTAGAACACATTCCTCACCAAGAGGGGGTGTTCTTTTTTGTAGCATGGGATATGTTCTAGCCTTGAAATTTTGTGGAGAGGCTAGAACACATGAGATCTCCAAAACCCAGAAATTGTTTCTAGAAATTTCGCCTAGAAATGACTTAATTAGATTATTAGTCAGTTTTTAAATATTTCCTAAGTCTAAACTCAGGGAATATGACTAATTAATCAAAATTAATTAAGTTAAGGTGTGAATGTTCTAGAAACTTGCGTGGATCGACTTCAAGTTAATCCTAGCCATGAATTAAGATCTAATCTTGGTCGTTGAAGTCTCAACAGATGATTATAAGAAGAATTCGATGGGGCTCGGAGAAAGCACTTGGAGAGTTCGATTTCCAGAGTAGCAGCAGTCAGTTGCCGGAGAGAGAGCTAGTGAGATCGAAGTAGTGAGAGAGGGACAGAGACAGTGAAGGCAGAGGAAGGGTTCCAAATTGGTGAGTGCATTTGTAGAGAGGCAAGTGAGCCACAGAGTGGCCGATATTGTGGCAATGCAGTAGCCCCTAGAGGCAAAGTGGATTTTCTAAGGAAGACTGACGTTTTCAGTTCCAGAGGCGGGGAAGGAGTCCCAGAGTGTCAGAGAAGCGCCTTTCTATTCCGTAGAACGACTTCATCAAAATCCATCAGAAGGAAAGTCGTCCATCTAGCTACGTAGAGCAGTGCAGAGGCTGACGCAGTGCCTTGAAATGCTGAAATTATGAAGTGAAGTGGTGCCGAGAAATTGCCTGTGGGGTGAGGAAATCCCTCACTAGATTTTTCTTGCCAGTATTTCTCTATAGGATTTCCAGTTTAGGCAGCCATTTTTACTCAGATTATTTCACTGCTGCATAATAATAAAACCCTCAGTTGTTGCACCAGTTTTCCCAAGTTGGTTTTTTTTGGGGACATTGGTCCAAAAATAATTGTGTCATTTTATGTGTGTGTGCTAGTATTTCTTCTAGTATTTATTATTTCGCAGTTTTATTGGTGTAGGTTGTAGTGTGATTTATTTAGTATTTCATCTAGGAAATAGTAAATAAATTGTTAATGAAAATAACAATTCGGAGAGTAATTTCCAGTTTCTCTAATAGGATTCAGGTTTCCGAATTTTCATAGACATCACCACCAGAGCTATGGAGAATCTTGTCCATCCACTTGGGGTTGAGGAAGGTGCAAAGTATCCTAGTGGTTGAGTAAGGGTGCTCGAAAATCGATATATCCAACACAAACATGGAATTCCAATCCCATTAGAGAAATTTTGAGGTCTAAAATGGGCCTTAAAACAAAAATGAACAACCAAAACCAACTTTATAAGAATCAATAGGATTCAAGATGATGATGTCAACCATGGGGGATGATTCACATTTTTTGGAGTAAAAAAGTGAAAAGATTAAAAAATATAAAATAAAATAACTTTTTTTTCAACTTATCTCACGATGATTTTACTCAAACTTCGAAAAAGCACTCGTTTAATGAAAATTTAATTCTTCATCCAAGGAGTACCCATGTTGTATATTTTCGATGAACCCTGCTACACAAAAAATGAGAAATACATGAAAAACTTGATTGCAATCATGTTTTCCCATGTATTTCTCATTTTTCATGTAATAGGGTCCATCAAGAGTATGCAACATGGGTACTCCCTAGATGAGGAATTAAATTTTGCATCCAACGAGTTCTCCCTCTTGAAATTTGAGTAAAACCATAGGGAGATAAATTGAAAATACACCTTCAAAAAACAATTTTTTCTTAAATTTTTCCCTCTAAAATTTGATGATGTAATATAATCTATTTTATTATTTCCATTATTGTTATATAATATTCCTTAGGAGACCCATTTTAGACCTTAAAATTTATCTAATGTCTTTCCCTCACAAATCCTTCATTGATGACGTCACCTCCACAGATCTAACCATCAATGAAACTACCATCAATGACAATTCTTTAGTTAGATTGTGATCTAGGTGGCCTGAGAAACGCTCAAAAGTCAAAGAGGGCTTAAGAAAGGATAAAAAATAAAAGTCCTTGGATTGTAATGCAACTAGATTTAGATTGAATATCTCATCACAATATTTCCAACGGGGCAAACGACACCTCAATCCGACATCATATGCAAAAGTTATGGCTAGACAATGTTTTGACCAACTAGGCCCACTGTTAAATTTGGTAGAGAGCTAACTAAATTTGGCAGATCACTAACTAAATATGGAAGACAACTAAATCTGGTGGAGCCTCTAAATTTTGCAGCCACTAATGAGGCAAAAAATTAACAGTTAATGGTGATGGTTTCCAGTGGTCAAAAATGACAAAATTGTCGCCTACTTAATTTTTCCAATGACCCTAAAAATCCGCCGACAGGTTTTTTGAATTTGTTTTTTTTTTTTTTTTAAATAAAAAAATAAAATTATATGGGGGTAGGCCCGCCGGACCCACCCCCATGGTTATATATTATATATATATATTACATATTGCAATGACCACCATACATGCCAAATCCGACGAGGATCAAACCCGCCCGACCATTTGCTGGCCCGCCCCATGAGCGATCCCACTCACTCCCACTTACCTATGCCAATAAAATGAACCGCCCAATTTTAAAATGACTGAAACCCCAATGCCCAAAATGGGGATCCCTCAGGGTTTGGCCCTAGGACCTCCCCAAACCACTCACACTTAATTTAATTCATTTAACCAACATGCTAAGGGAGATCCTTAGTAAATCTGCTAAAACCTTTATAAAAGAATTGAGAACCATTTGTACATAGGAGGAGGCAATGCACAGAACCCAGAACAAGTGATGGAATCTCAATGGAGTGGAACCATGACGCACAAAATATTGGATGAATCTTGAAGATTCCCTAGGAACTAATTTTTGAAGGTGTCAGAAATATGCTAACTTTATACTCAGATTACTCAGAATTTCACCAAGAGTCTGATGGTGCAAATGGTTTTATGATCTGAGGATCATATTTTCCAAACACATACTATTGAGGGTGGAACCACAAATATGGAACCTTGATGCAGGAATCTGGAGGGAATATGAAAGATTCCCTAGAGGCCTGAAATTGACAGTTACAGAACTAGGCCGACTTTATACTCATTTTTCTTAGTTTTTCACAAGGAACATGATGGTGTGATCAGTTTCTTCGTTTGAGCAGCCAAATTTAAGTTAGCCCTCAGAAGAGAATCTTTGAGATTCCTAAGGAGCCCAAATTTGACCGAATAAGAAAGGGGTCAAGTTTACAGTAAGATTTCATGATTTTTTGCTAGGAATTCAACCATGCAATATGTTTCTTCAACAGAGGTGTGCATTTTCAGGCCATCCCCGATAGTGGAGGTATAAGATGCATTGATGCCATGCCTTCTTTTAATTTTTGCTAAGATGATTATTTGATGTTGAGATCCTTGTTTTCCATTTTGTTGGAGGATCCTTGTATGCCACTTCATGTGAGAGTTTGAATTTTTCTAATGCTGAAGGAGAGATTTTGTGAGTGGGAGTTCTTCCTTGTATTGACAAAGAACTCATCATGTACTCATCATTATATTGCACCACACAATGAAGCACCATACCCACTCTTAACATCGGTCCTAGAGACGTAACCCACACTGGGTGAACTTCGTTATCAAGTTGTGTGTGTTCTTTGATTTGATGGTTGCCTTTATGTTTCCTCTTCTTTAAAGTATGCACATGTGGTTTTTCATGCTCTTTCACATGAAATTCTGCTAACATCACAGAAGTAAAAGATCTTGGTTAATTCTGGTAGCTGAGAGAATCCATATCTGATTGCACATTATCTTACACTTTCACAGAGGTAGCTTCCATGGTGGGAGACTTCGAACCAAGTGTATCATTCCTTCATCTCTAATTTTTTTGACATCATAAGCTCTATATGGGTGTTTCTCACTGTCAAATTCACCACAGAGCACAGATTGTTGGTACACTATAAAGACTACATCATAGCCATTACTTGTCTTAATCATATTTCCCAATGTGAGATCGAATCCCCATGGCATCGCCAAACACCAATGAATGCAAACTACCCATGTAGAGAACTTATCTACTTAGAAATTAATGGACAAACAAAAAATTATTATAAACACAAAACAACAATCCAATTCATTAGTTTACAAATACTCCTACTCTCCATTTCTCTATGTTCCCTTTAGTGAGGAAGTTCTTAAGCTCATACATGCTCTAATACATTTTAAGATATGGGATAGTAGATCTTATTGCACATAAAAATACGTTGAGAGCTCTATTTAATAATTTAAGTGTAGAAATATAAATACACAAAATATTGTCTCAAGATAGATACAACTATAACCAATAATTAAATAATCATGATCACATATATTAGGACAAGAGAGAGTACATGCTCTGACAAATAGAAGGATATGATTAGAGGAGACTGACTTGCATCTTTGTCTCATAGTCAAATAAATGGAAAAATAAGTATATTTGATGGTGGGTATAATGATATTGTGTACAACTTAAAGATCAAAGTACCATTTCTAATTATAACCTACCATGTTGGAGTAGATATTACTTAAAATAACTCATCTTTCCCTTTGGCTTTCTTTTTGGGAGTATTCATGATGGAGAGATTAAATATTTATTTAATCTTCTAGTTATATCTGTTATATGTTATATATTAATGATGTTATTAGCATGTTGTGGTCATTAACATCGTTGTTTATTGTTTGGATTGAAACCATGTGGATCTCAAATTTATTGATTTCATTGTTCCAAGGGTGTTTCGATTATATAATTCAACAAACCCAATAGGTGTTTGAAATTTTTGGAAAAGAGGTCTTAGTTTATGTTTCAAGCTAGGCTATTCATTAAACTTAGCTTTTTGAAGTTCAATCCTATGACTATGTTTTTCACCACTAGCATTGTGTGGGTGTGACTACCAAATCTCTATGGATTCATATGTGGGTTTTGCATGTGATGGGATAAATTGTAAAAAAATTGTTGTGATTTTCGAAGCTTGAACTCAACCAAGGAAACAATGATGTTATTACATATTCCTACATTTGTGTAGGACTTGATTTGAGCAAGTGTCTCCGAGAAAACCATCATGGAGTGGAATGATTCATGTTAGATACAAGCTTGTTATTATGAAAACCCAACTTTGAAAAGTATAGCATGTCAAGCAATAAGTCATTTGTAGGATCCATGTCCCAAGGCTCCCATCTCATAAGGGAGAAAGGGTAAAATACTAAACCTTGAGGTTGGAATCACTTTATTACAACTCTTAAGTAAATTGAAAGAGTCTTTGGCTTTTCCCATGAAGGAAGTGGATAACCATATGGATATATCCATACCCACAAAATATACTCTTGATTGAATGAAATTTTGATTACAATCACCTTAGGGGTTTATAGATTGTACACGACTCGAATACCTTAAATATAAAAGAGGACACATTCCTTATATCAAGTGTGATTAGTTCAATAAGTAGTTTTACTAGAGCTTCGATCAAGCCCACACCCTTTGTCAATGTGGAGGTATGTCCAATAGACGAAAGGTGAAACATTATACCTACAAATTGTTTAGATCTATGATAAGGAGATATAGCAACAACTAAAATATTTGTAAATTTTATTTATCAATCAAGTCACAGATTTAAAATTTGGTTAATTGTAGTGTTAACTAGTTACTTTGATATAGTGTAATGGGTTAGCTCGAGCACTTGAGAGTTGTGAATAACTAAAAGTGAACTATAACCACATTTTTGGGATTTTTTTGCACAATTCCTCATGTACCCTTTCAAATTGTAAAAAGAAATATATCACATTACTTTACATATAAAATTTATTCATAATAATGAATTCTATGAATGCACTATTTTGGGGCAAATTTTGGGAAATTTATTTTTTGGCTTCTTCGAGAACCACCGTGTTCCAATAAGGATAGAGCCATGGAAATTAGCCACTAAATCCACGGACTTCATGTCCAAAGTTTTTTTGTATGGGGAGCTCTAATGGCTTATTTTTTTTTTCTCACATTGTTTTTTATCACTGTAACTGATTATGATTTGTAGTTAATTCAAGAAAATGTGATTATTCTCAAAATTGTTGAATCCTTCAATAAGCCATGAATTTCATGTGACTTGATGGAAAAACCATCGGGCTTATATATTTTATTTAGCTTGCTTACTAGCCTTCTCTTTTGTGTTTTGTAGATACAAGAAAGCTTGCGAGGCCCATGGAGATCATTGTAGAAAAGTGAGACCATCCCAAATCATCATGCTAATACTTTTATTGATTTTCCTCTTAGAGAGATTAATTTGGTGCCCTTGAGTGATCGAAGGAGTGAATAGAAAAATATGGAGTTCAAGAGAGCTTTTGGATGAGTGAGAAATATGCATATAAATGTAAGTGTTGATTTTAGTATTGAAATCATTTCCTAAATTTATAAATTCAATTTATGTTTTGTGGATACTTTGAGAACTGGCATAATCATTATGCAATCTACCATGAGCATCATACAATTTAGTTTCAAACATTATTACTTTTATTATTGCTATTACCTTGTTTGAGTTACTCTCTAAAACTTGCTAATTATTCTATTAAAGCTAGATACCCATAACTTACAATAATATTTTAACACATTAAAAAAAATCTATAATGATATTTAAAATATTATTAAAAAACAAAAAAAATAATAGAATCATTTTTAATACATCATAAACATATTAATTACTTTTAAAATAAATAATCATCATAAAAATCACATATATCAATTCAATCAAAATCCTTAAAGGATCTTTGTAACATAAGACACAGAGTGTTTGGGTAATCCTTAAAAAAACATATCTTTAGTGGTCTCACCAACGATCTCCATGATACATTTACACGCAAATAATTCATAAAACTACCAAGTCCTCTACGCCATTATTTAACATTACAAATTGGTACAAATGGGCTGTCAAATTTGGTGCAAAGGAGTTGGATAGTCTCATGATTGATTTGTTTTTTGGACTCACTAAACGCTATTGGTAACATAACTCTAAAGCAATGTGAAAACAATGTTGGATGAGGACACAGAAACAAGAGAATCAAGTTGGGACCAATTAACATAGACTGTGTTTGAAACAATTAACCAACATGGCCATGGCTTCAGTGCAGGAGCGTTAGAAATCCCTTTAACGTGAAGGATCAACCATAACAATCTTTTGAGTGAAGGGAAATTGACGCTATAACATTCATTTTATTTTTCTTGGTTTATTTAGATTGCCTGAATATCGGGCAATCAGAAGATATGGGCGCATTTAAATAATTGATTATGCAGTCTGATTATTAAATATTTAGGGAATCAGCGATTTAGATAAAGATATTTATTTTATTTAATTATAAATTTTTAAAATATTATAAAAATTTGAAAATATAATAATATGGAAATTTTTTTATCTGTACTCACTATTTATTTTAAAATTATATAAAATATAAAGGTGAATGCTATTTCCACCTCCATAGCTTCATAAATGCTCATCCTTACACCCCTCTTTACGTCAACACCCCTCTTTATGTCAACATTCGATGAATGCATAGTCGGAAATATGCGATGACGTAAGGAAGATGGGTCTCTGAGCTGTAAAAGACTGACATTTATGTAGCTATGGAAGTGGAAATAGCATTCGCCAAATATAAACAAACCAAAAACTAAACTTATAATCATTTAAAACTCGTACAACTTAACCAAAAAAATTTACACCTAATCAACAACTTCTTCAGTAATGCAAAACATTTTTGTAATTATAATCACATTTATGGCATATTTTCAATAACCAAATAAAAAGAAACATCAATTGGGCAACCTAAGAAAAACCTATACGTCCATCGACGCACCAAAAATTTGGTAACAAGTACCAGAAGCGTTACTGCTGAAACAAAATTATAAATTCATATAACAAAAAACAAACGATGGTTATCCTTTTACATCGATGGAAAGAGTTGTTCAAATTTTGACATGGATGAAAATTAGAGTGCTTCAAAGGTGAAAACCTGAAATAAATGAAGATGTGAATAGAGATTAATATGATAAGGCCCGTTTGAACTTTGAAAAAAATCAATGTCATTAAATTGGGTTTAATGGACAGCATACCCATACACTTATTGTGACTTTACCGTCATATCACGTGCATGCATTGAAGACTGATCTTAAAAAAAATAATGACCATGGATGGAAATTTCAGAACAGCTCACTGTAATAATGAGATGTAATAATCTCACGGCAAGAGCTAATTAGTTTGTCATAGGGCATTAAATGTTTGGTTAGCTGCTCCCTCGATATCCCGATAACACACGAGGGCGGTGATTAGATAAATAAAAAATAATAGTGTGTGTTATCGAGATATAAGGGTGCAGCTAACGAGGCATTTAATGCCCTATAAAACGCTGGTTAGCTCTTGCCATAACCCCACACAGTTATATCTGTTAAATAGGACAAACATTATGGATCACGCCATAATAATAACATTTATAGAGTAGGTATTTTTATATGGATTGTTGCTTCTTCTAATGTTTGAGAATAATAATGCTTTTATTTGTGTTTTATTTAAAATATTTAGAAAATCAACAATCTACATAAACTCAGGGCTATAAAATTATGGAGTTGTCTATAATGCGACTTTTTGAGATTCTGGTGACGGAATCCGGCGGAAGAAATTGAGGTTAAATCATGATTTGTTGCAGTTAAAGTGGTTTTTTAACTGCATATTTGGATTCAGCACCATGAAAAACCCCTGGGACGCTTTGATTGTGCAGAAATTAGCTATCAAACATGAGATTCAATAAATTGCTGCTGGATTTTAACCGGAAAAACCCACCGGAAAGACTTTCAAAAAATCGCATTATAGACAACTGCTAAAATTATTATATGAACCTAATATTTTCACTACTATATATATATATATATATATATATATATATTATTTAACTTAAAACAAATAGATATTTTTTTACATAAGACTACATATATGTAAAGTATATTTTACAATTGTTTTTATTCGACTTAAGCAAGTTCACTGCTCAAGATCCATGATATAAGAAGAATCAAAACCTACACGCTTAATAACCATTATTTGGTAATTCTAGTTTTGTTTCCATTGAATAAAAGTGATGAATTAATGGGTTAACAATTTGATATTTGAAGTGACTTGGTTTTCTATTTAATAACAATAATGAATTAACTTGCATTAAACAACCTATAATAATTATAAACACTAAATTAATTTTCAAAAAAATTATAAACACTAAATTATAATATTTTTTCTCAAAAGACAAAAACCATCGTAAAAATACTTGTGGATTAACATCAAGCCGAATACCATAAACACGACGGCACAAAGGTCGGACGTGTCAGTATTTGGCAATAATCCACAGGTGCTTCACATCATTATAAATGTCGTCACGCTCTCATTATCCTTTTATCAGTTGAGTTAGAGAAGAACCAAACGAATTTACCCAGCTTTCATTGTCATGGTTAGTTAGTGAGTGTTTGCTCTATTTAAGTTAAGATACCAGTCAGTCAGGTAGAATAAATATAATGTAAATGTGAATCCATTATATTTGTAAATTCAGAATATTTTATTTATTATTAGATTGTTAAATATTAATTATTTCATTAATACTTTTATAATTTATGTTTTATTGTATTTAATTTTATTTTGTGTAGAGTAACACAAATCACATTTTACTAAACACAATCATATTAATATATATGATTCATATATATTAATTACTTATACGACAACATTAATATAAATCTTAATAATATAAATTTTAATATTAATATTAATATTGATATTGATATTAAAAATGATTATTATATTACATAAAATATTATTATTGTTATATTGTATCTAAGTTATAAGAAGTTTAATCTTTATAATATGTCTTTTTCCAAAGAAAAAAACGAATTTTTTATTAAAATAAAAAGTTACATAGCATATGCATTAAGCATTCAATTTCGCTGTATAAAAGTAGATCATATAGCCCACAGGATACAGTCCTGCTTAAAAGCAAAAAAGAAAGTGCCGCTCCTATTATCAGGAGTGCAGAAAAACATAAAAACGAGCTGGCCTAAACCTTCCTGCCCTTCTTCTTCTCCACTTTTCGCCAACCATCCATGTTGTGGGTGGAGTCAATAATGGCAAGCTAGTTTTCCCTGTGTTCATTGGCTGTTCCTTATCTGAATCCGATCCTTCAGGACTGTGACTTCGTTTATTTCCACTTATTTCCAGCTGGAGTTCTTGTTTCTTTTCCTCATTATTCTCTTTATCCTTATTGTCCTGAGCTTTATCCTTTGTTGTATTATGTTCTTCTTTCTTTACTATAGTTGCCTTCTTTAATGCATCATCTATATTCTGCCATCCTTTCGGCTTCCTTTGTTGTTGCTTGCTCTTGTTGGGGCTTGGACATGCATTGTACAGATGACTTGTTTGTTGACATCCTCGACATCTGAAAGCTGTGTTCTCATAGTCCAAGGGTTGTTTCCACTGTGTATTATTGAAATTCAGAATTATGCTTTCAGGTAGTCCTCGGCTGAGGTCTACCTAGACACATATTTTGGCAAAAGTAAATATTCCTTTTAAATGTCTCTCTGCATCTATCTTTAAAATTCTTCCCATGGTATTTCCAATAGCTGTTAGAGCCTTTTGATGCCAAAAATGTAAAGGGAGGTTATGTAGCCTAACCCATACTCGCATCCTTGATACCATCATGGTATTGGCATCAAAGTCAGGAAACCAAGGGGTAATAAAAAGTCCAGCACTGCCCCAGAACCATGGCCCTTGGTTGAGAGTTATTCCCTTTTCTTCTTCTGTGTGAAACTTTACTATAAAAAACCCCTTAGGGTATAGGTAGATTTGGCAATTTTTTGTCTAGGCTGAATAAATCCATTGATACAATACATCAGCTCTAGGCCAAAAGCCATTGAATCTACAAATAACTGCATTTTTTTTTAGATTTGAATATATATTATTTACCTTTGGTATGTCGATGGAGATAGATGGGCTCTCCGGAATTTGATCTACAATGTACTACCTCGGGGGTTCAGTGACAGCTGCGTGTTCCTTCCCTTTGCCCTTCATTGCTTCTTTGAAAGACCCTCTGCTTTGCGAGCTAGTTCCAGCGTTTTCGGCACCTCCTCGTAATCTCATATTGAGGATGATTGTAGAGCCTGACTTGATGTTGTAATCTTGCATGGTTCTGCAATCATGTAGCGATCTGCCCTCATTTAATAGGTGTTGTTTCTCAGCCGGGTAACCAATCTAATCGACGATGTTGTTCTTCAAATCTGAAACCTTGTCACTATCATAAGTCCAGATCACAGTTGTGTTTCCTTTTGGCGTCTTTACAAAGATTTGAAAACCAGATCTGGCATTCTGGGGTGGCTCGATCCTTGTCAGATCTGAGCCATCCAAGTCCGTATCCATTCTGTTTAAAACCTTGATTTCATAAACAGAGCTTTGGATTTGCCTTGCCTTGAGGAGATCCTCTGCGCCTGAATAGGGATCCACGGTAAAAGACTTTGATTTGTTCCCAGATCCATACTTTGGTTCTGCTCGAATCCCAAGATGTAAACAAAACTACAGCAACATCCGAAAATCTGAAATACCGGCGCTACCATCTCCATTTGCTATAGCCGCTGAGCAAAAAGTCGATCGCCCGATCCGCAGGTCCTTCCTTTGCAGATCCGCTTCATTAGCTCCAATCAATGCTTGTCGAGCACATGATTCCAATTGAGAAAGATTGACAATCAGAGGAATCGTCCAAGTTTTCAGATCTGGTCATTTTAGCAGCTCCAACTTCAACAATCGGATCAGCAACCTCGCTCTCGACGACGCATCGGATGAACTTCGTGCAGGATTAGGCTTTGGGTAGATGGATTCCCCGAGATTTTGAGAGTCGTAGAGATCCATTGTCGTTTGGTTAGGGTTCGCCTTCATATTTTCATGATCCATATGTCGAAGCAACTTGATTTTCCGAAGAGTTCGCTTTGCATCTATGCGATTGTCAAAGGCATGCATGAAGTGGTCGCCGTGACTGAGTACTGCAGGGATGTTGTCCATGGGATTCGACCTAGCGGCCCTAGGCGCGTCAGACCTGAGCGTAACTGGAGTTGCTGCGACCTCCATCGCTAAAATCTGAGGGGTCATAATATGTGAGATCGTTAAAGATAATTAATTACTAAAATCAAAGTTCCGACATTGATTCAATCCTCATAATGTCTTATCAAAAGAACAAAAAATAATAATTTATATAATAAGTATATAATATTATAATAATAAATAGTAATATTGATATTATCAATAATATCATAAACTCAAGGGAATAATATTAAGCTCAAGGTAATAATATTATAAATCCAAGGGATTTAAAATCTAAGAGATTACTAATATTATAAATTCAAAAGATTATTAATATTATAAGTGCAAGCGATTAATAAACCCAAGGGATTAATATTAAAAACTCAAGGGATTAATATTATAAACCCAAGAGATTAATAAACCACAACGATTCATATTATAAACCCAAGAAATCAGTATTATTAACTCTAGGGATTAATATAAAGCCAACCAATTAATATTATAACCCTTTGGGTTAATATTCTAAACCCAAGGGATTGATAAAGCCAAGTGATTATTTTTATAAATCGATGGTATTAATAAACCCAAGGAATTAATAAATTAGTATTATACACCCAAGGGATTAATATTATAAACCCAAAGCATTAATAAATGCAAGGGATTAATATCGGGGCTACCATCTCCATTTGCTATAGCCGCTGAGCAAAAAGTCGATCGCCCGATCCGCAGGTCCTTCCTTTGCAGATCTGCTTCATTAGCTCCAATCGATGCTCGTCCAGCGCAAGATTCCAATTGAGAAAGATTGACAATCAGAGGAATCGTCCAGGTTTCCAGATCTGGTCGTTTTAGCAGCTCCAACTTCAACAATCGGATCAGCAACCTCGCTCTCGACGATGCATCGGATGAACTTCGTGCGGGATTAGGCTTTGGATAGATGGATTCCCTGAGATTTTGAGAGTCGTAGAGATCCATTGTCGTTTGGTTAGGGTTCGCCTTCATATTTTCATGATCCATATGTCGAAGCAACTTGATTTTCTGAAGAGTTTGCTTTGCATCTATGCGATTGTCAAAGGCATGCACGAAGCGGCTGCCGTGACTGAGTACTGCAGGGATGCTGTCCATGGGATTCGACCTAGCGGCCCGAGGTGCGTCAGACTTGAGCGTAACTGGAGTTGCTGCGACCTCCATCGCTAAAATCTGAGGGGTCATAATATGTGAGATCATTAAAGATAATTGATTACTAAAATCAAAGTTCCTACATTGATTCAATCCTCATAGTATGTCTTATCAAAAGAACAAAAAATAATAATTTATATAATAAGTATTATTATATTATAATAGTATAATAGTAATATTGATATTATCAATAATATCATAAACTCAAGGGAATAATATTAAGCTCAAGGTAATAATATTATAAATCCAAGGGATTTATAAATCTAAGAGATTACTAATATTATAAATTCAAAGGATTATTAATATTATAAGTGCAAGAGATTAATAAACCCAATGGATTAATATTAAAAACTCAAGGGATTAATATTATAAACCCAAGAGATTAATAAACCACAACGATTCATATTATAAACCCAAGAAATCAATATTATTAACTCTAGGGATTAATATAAAGCCAACCAATAATATTATAACCCTTTGGGTTAATATTCTAAACCCAAGGGATTGATAAAGCCAAGCAATTATTTTTATAAATCGATGGTATTAATAAACCCAAGGAATTAATAAATTAGTATTATACACCCAAGGGATTAATATTATAAACCCAAAGCATTAATAAACGCAAGGGGTTTATATTATAAACTCAATGGATTAATAAAACCAAGGGATTAATATTATAAAACCAAGAGACTAATACTTTAAATTCAACGAATTAATAAACCCAAGGGATTATTAATATAATAAACTCAATATTAACCCTTAATATTCAACCCAATATTATATTAATATCATAAATCCAATATTAAAATTTAATATTAATATTTTAAACTGAGTAAACCTTAATATTAAACTGAATAAACCATAATATAAATATTTTAAACCCAATATTAAACCATAATATTATAAACCCCAATATTGAACCCTAAGTTTTGAGTGTCACAATGTGACATTGAATAAATTTCAATGTAATGTAACATTAATAAACCCAAGGTATCAATAAACCTAGGGGATTATTAATATTGTAAACTCAGTGGATTAATATCATAAAAAGAAGTGATTATTAATATTATAAACCCTCATGATCAATATTATAAATCTAAGAGATTAATATTAAAACCCTTGGGTTAACATTTTAAACCAAGAGATAAATAAACTCAAGAAATTAATATTAGAAACCCAAGGTATTAATATGACAAACCCAAGGGATTAATAAACTCAAAGGATTAATATTATAAACTCTTCTAATCATTATTATAAATCCTAGGGATCAATATTATAAACTCTTGGGATTAATAAACTTAATGGATTAATATTATAAACCCAAAGAATTAATAAAACCAGCAGATTATTAATATTATAAATCCAAGGAATTAGTAAACCTAGAGTATTAAAATTATAAACCCAAAAGATTAATGTTATAAACACAAATGGTTAATAGACTCAATGGTTAATATTATAATCCTTAGGGATTAAGAAACCCAATAAATTAATATTATAAATCCAATGGATTAATAAACCGAACTATTTATTACTATTCTAAACCAAAGAGATAATAAATCCAATATTATAAGCTCAATATTATATTAATATTATAAACCTAATAAAGCCTAGTATTATATTAATATTATAAACCCACTAAAATCTAATTGTATATTAATTTTATAAACCTAGCAAATTAAAATATAAATATTATAAACCTCGTATTAAACCCAATATTATAAACTTCAATATTAAACCTTAATTTTTTAATGTCACAATGTGACATTGAATAAATTGCAATGTAATGTAACATTGTGACAACGATTGTCACATTTCAACGATACTTCTCATAATGCCACATTGAATAGATTTATGTATCATCCCAATGTCACAATATTAAACCCTACTATTAAATGAAATAGTATAAACCATAAAATTATAAAACCAATATTATAAACCCAGATAATAAACATAATATTAAACCAAATACGATAAACCCTAATATCAAACCCAATAATAATTCATAATATTAAACCCAATATTATAAACCCTAATAATAAATCTTATCATTAAAATCAATATTATAAACCCCAATATTAAACTCTAGTATTCTAAATCCAATATTACAAACTCTCATATTAAGTCCTAATTTCATAATGTCATAATGTGACGTTGAATAAATTGCAATGTATTTTAATATTGCTAGAACAATTGTCACTTAAAACAATGCTTGTCACAATGTGACAATGGATAGATTGATGTACCATTCCAATGTCAGAATATTGAACCCTAATATTTAACCCAATAGTATGAACTATAATATTAAACACTAGCATTATAAAAGAAAATATTATAAACCTGATATTTTAAACCTTAACATTAAACCCAATATTATAAAATCTACTATTAAACTTTTATATTAAACCCATTGTTATACACTCTCATATTAAACCCTATATTGTATCAATGCAATGTTAAATAAATTCCTATATAATAGAACATTGTAACAATGATTTTCACATTGATTGTAACATTGTGACAATGTTTATCACTATGTGACATTAGATATATTTATGTCCCATTCCAACATCACAATATTAAACCCTAATATTAAACCAGATATTATAAATTCAAACATTATAAAGTCAATATTATAAACCTTAACTTTATAAACCAATATTAAATCGGAATATAACCCAATATTAATCTCTAATGTTAAACCCAATACATTAAGCCCCAATATTATAAACCTAATATGTTAAACCCCAATATTAAAAAACCTTCATATTAAACAAATTTAACATAAGTCCTCATATTAAACTTTAATTTCGCAATGTGATGGTGAATAAATCGTAGTGTAATGTAACCTTATAACAATGATTGTCACATTTATTCTTACTTTGGGGTAATGTTTGTCACAATATATTTATGTACCATTCTAATGTCACAATATTAAACGTTAATATTAAACCCAATAATATGAACCTTGATATTAAAATAAAATATTATAAACCCTAATGTTAAACCCAATATTAAACTCTTATATTAAATTCAACATTAATAAACTCAAGATTAAATTCAATATTAATATTAAACTCTTATATTAAACCCAAGGGATTAATAAACCAAATGGATCATATTATATAACCCAAGGGGATCAATATTATAAACTCAAGGGATTAATATTATAAAGCCAAGAAATGAATATTATAATCTTTGGGGTTAATATTTTAAACCTGAGGGATTAAGAAATCCCAGTGATTAATATTATAAACCGAAATTACTAATATTATAAGCTCAAGAGATCAATATTATAAATAGAAGATATTAATATTATAAATTCAAAGGATTAATAAACGCAATGGATTAATATTATAAACCCAAAGAATTAATAAACCCAGCATAATATTAATATTATAAATCCAATGGATTAATAAGGATTAATATTATAAACTCAAGGGATTAATTTTATTAACACAATCTATTAATAAACCCAATGATCAATATTATAAACCTAAGGGATTAATAAACCCCAAGGGTTTATTATATTTTAAACCAAAGGAATTAATAAACCCAATATTATAAGCTCAATATTATATTAATTTTATAAACCCAATAAACCCTAATATAATATTAATATTACAAACCCAATAAATCATAATATAATTATTATAAACCCAACATTAAACCATAATATTTTAAAACCAATTATTATTAATATCATTCAAATATTTATAATATATATCAATTAAAATAAGAATTAGGGAGATACTTTTAATATTAAAATATTAAATTTGTTGATATTTCTTTTAAAATAATATAAAAACAATAAATATCTCATCTTCTTAAAAAAAAAAGATTACAAACGTTGTACCTTTACATCTCTTATATCAGGTTATGTTAAAGAAAATCATGCATATATTTATTTTGGTTTAAGTTAAGATGGATCTAGGCTAGTTTACTTTTGCCCTTTAAATAGGTTATATTTTTTATGAATATGATGGAGTTATTTTTATTTTAATATTATGTTTTTATGTTTATTTTATTTTGACTCAGTAAAAATGTTTTCAGGTTATTAATTTTATTTTTTATTAACTTTAATTCTAATTTTT
>APFE030048987.1:136122-170469 GCA_000404065.3 Pinus taeda | reverse complement strand
TAAATTAATTTATGTTTTATTTAAATTTATAACATAAGTATTTATTTAATCCAATATTAGGTCATAATATAAATATTCCATATTGATTTATAAACCATATAATTGAATAACAAAACATGAATTAAAATATATATATATATGTGTGTGTGTGTGTGTGTGTGAGATGATGATGGTGGTTAACGTCCACTGAGATTGAACGTTGGTCTATCGGACCTAAAGAAACAAATTATTTAGTTAGATGTAAGAATTTTATTCCTATGCTCAAAAAGCTTGGAGAGACGCCTCTTGATCTCACTATAATTTTGACATTGTAAAAGGCCAGGAAGGTCAGTATTACGACAAAGATTATGAAATTGAGATCTAATGTGGTTGTACGTGGGACACTCTAAGAGGAAGTGGTTTTCATCCTCGATGTTCCTATTCTCACAGAGATGACAAATCCTTTCCATCCATGGTGTTTTAGGAACTGCCCAATGACTTGTTTCATTATGGAGCTCATGAGAGTTCGTTCTAATCTTCACTATATTAATTTTCTTCTTTGAGCTAGTTAAAACAGAGAGATACTTTTGATATTCTAGGGTGGGGTTGATGACCTTCTTATAATAACTTAATTTTCCTTTAGTTGCTAAATCTTTCTCACACACATTTTTTCTTTGAACTTAGAAGCAACAATATTTTTAATGTTATTAATGTTTTGCAATGCATCATTTTCATTGATCTCCCAAAGGTTTAACCAGACCCTCATGTCTTTATACCACCCACACTTGACCTTTAGGTGGTTTTGGCTGGAATTTAAAGCTAGCTTAGGAAGTCTATGATCTCCTATGTTATTGAGTTTGTGCTTGTACAACAGAAGCCTAGTCATAGCTAGGCTCTCGATAGGGGAAAGACCTACTTTTATAAGGAGAATAGGATAGGGGTATTGCTTTTAATTTTTAGGTTATATGTTATAAAACGCTTCTGGATTTACTCAATCGTTCTCCAGGATTCTCTAGAGATGTTGTAATCCTAGACCTCACATCCATATAAGATAACATGAGTGGCTAAAGTTTCAAAGAGGAACTTATTTTTATTCCACATTACGAGGTTTATCATTTTACAATTATTTTTAAGACCAAAATAAGCTTTCCAACCCCCATTAATCCTTTTCTCAATGCTATAGTTCCAGTTGAGCTTGTGATGAATATCAATTCCTAGTACTTGTAAGAATACACTTCCTCCAAGTTATTATTGTCATACATAAAATTAGTGTAAGTGTCCTTCTTGGATTTGATAATCATAACTTTTGTTTTGTCAGTGTTAATAGTCATACCCATGGTAGAGCAGAAATCCTTAAGAAGCCTAAGTTGCTTATCAAGATCAGATGGGCACCTTGCGAGAAGAATAATATCATCAGCATAGAGGAGAAGGATGATGACTATCCTAGCTAAGATCGTGCCAGCACAACCTGCTTCCTCTAAATACCCTTCAAGCTTGTCGATGTAAATGCCAAATAGGGTAGGGTAGAGGGGGTAACCTTGTTTAACTCCAATATTACATTTAATATCTTTCGACCACCCCTCATTGCTTTTTAGCTTGGCAATTACATTGTCGTATAATCTTATAGTGGAAACTCTTAACTCGAAAGGAACCTTTAGCTCTTCTAATCTATTCCAAAGGTTGTTTCTAGGAACCATATCGAAAGCCTTTCTAAAGTCCACAAAGCAACAAAAGATATTGGATTTATGATTATGACATTTCCTCCACAACATGGAAAATTTTAGGGGCGAATTTTCACCCTTAGGTGAAATTAAAGGGTTTTAAATTTTTAATGGGCGAATATTTTGTATCATAGTACATTCTTACAAATCGCCTCAAATTTATTGTATTAAAAAATTAGGTATGGAGGTTAGCCCACCTTATTTAAGGGAGAGGGTAAAAAAGGTAAATTTAGCCCTTGAAATTAGGAGTTACAACCTTCCATTCGCCCTACTTTTCAAGAATAGGTTTTATTTAAGTGAATCCTATGGGCCAAATACCATATTTATAAAAGAGGTATGGTAAATTAATAAAAATATAAATAAATGAGAGGTATGGTAAATAAATAAAACATTTTTTATATTTACCCCATAAGTCACCTTATATACATGCAAGGGTGTAAACAAATAAAAATATAAATAAAGTGGAGGTATGGTAAATAAATAAAACATCTTTTTATATTACTCAAAAGGTATGGTAAATAAATAAAAATATAAATAAACTAGAGGTATGGTAAATAAATAAAACCTCTTTTTATAATTAGTCCATAACCCTCTTTCTATTTATGAAGGCTTAAAAAAGAGGTTTTATTTAAGTGAATCCTATGGGCCAAATACCATGGGCTAGATTATTATTAATACCATGAAAAAAACATTATTAACCCTCATATTAGTATTAATAAAAATAAAAATGGCACATGGTATTGACCCATGGTATTCACGTGGAATGTAGCCTATTTAAAGGGGGGAATTAAACCAGCATAGGTCCATCTTTCCTCTGGATCATCTAAGCCCTGATAGGGATCAAATATTCTGATATGCAAACTAGCATAGAGTGAAAAAATATTTGATCCCTCTCGAGGCTTGTGGATCAAGAGCAAAAATGGATGTTTGTAATTTAATGTATGTTTAATTTTTAACTTGGTTAAATAAAAAATAATAAAAATCAATTTTAATTTATTTATTTTTATAAATTACTAATAGTAATTTTTAAGCTCAAGGTTTATGATAACCCATGGTATTGGCCCATGGTAATACCATGGTATTCATGTGAGCATAGACTATTTAAAGGGGAAATGCTATCATCTTAGATCCATCTTAATTCTGGGTCTACCAAGTGCTCAGAGGGATAAATAGATTTCATCGCTCTAAGAGTGGTAGAGGTGGAGTTAAGATGGATATAGGTTGGTTTTTATGATAATGAAAATATTAAATAGATTTAGGAAATTATATTGTAAAAAAATCTTAAGGTGAATGGTTAAAACTACATTTAGTCACTTCACAAAATTTAGTAAAAAATACCAATATCTCCATTAATATTGGTTTTTCTGATTTAACAAAAAAATTTCAAAACAGTGAAACCTTATAACTCTTTCCGCATCACCCTCACAGAAGATTTCCCACCATTTTCAAACATTCTCAATATGATATCTTCATGAAAAATTTTAGGTACTGATTTTGGATTAGTTGTTTGAAAAATAAGTTGGTTTGTACAACCTTTCATCTTCTCTGCTATTATTAGTTTGTCAGGTAATGATCTGTAGGGTTGGAGCCACTACACCATATTTTCCTAAAAGGTGGAGATTGTTCACCAAAAAGGAAATTAATCTACATGTTACAACGTTGTTAAAAAATGTGAGACGTATGAAGGTAGTGAATTATGCTAATGAGCAATTTAGATCAGGAGAGACGTAATTAAATTTTATTATTTAATTGAATATTTCCAATTAAAATAATAATAAATCTACGTTTATATATTCATATATTGATTGGAAGGCTTCTCACAATGGTCACTTATTTCAATTAGATCCCCTTCAAGCCTTTGGGATACCTAATACTTCCTTATATAATATAGTTGGGGTTTGCTACTTGTTGGCATGTTGGGGTAAACAAACTTGATGTTTTTTTTTTGTTTTTTGTTTTGTTTTTTTTTTTTTTTTTTTTTTTTTTTTTTTTTTTTTTTTTTTTTATCTCGCAGTTAGAGTCTATGGAATAAGAAAGAAATTTGATAACTTGAAAAAAGCGGTAGCTTGACAAAAGTTGTAGAGAAAAGATTAATCTCTCATACCTTGACAGAACTCGTGGTCAATATCAACACCTACAAGAACTTTGTTGTGGAATATTATCAAAAATAATAGAAGGATATGAAAGAGTGTATTGTAAGAACCTTGACAAACAAGGCCACTGAAACTTGGAACATTATTTGTAGGAAGAGAAAATTATGTTTCCTTTTTCCAAACATGTATGCTAGTATATTACAGTTTAACGAACATGTTTTCTTATTATCATATATGGTTTCATACTTTAACAAAACATTCGCCAAGACTTCACATTCCCCAAGGCTTCACAAAGTTTTATTATTCAGTAAAAGATTTGCCAAGATCTAATAATATTTTATAATTCAGTGAAAGACTCTCCATCACTATACAAGATAATATAATCTGGTGAGAGATTCGCTAAAAACATTATATATACATATTATATTATTGATAAAATCACCTCCCGTTTTTCCTATGTATCATGGGGATTAGCCCATTTATTATACATATAAATAAATTTTCCCTGCTCCACAATGATCCTAAGCGTAACGAGGCGGTCTATTGTTGAGTGATGCCTTCTAAAACCCACTTGGCCTTTAGCCTGCTTACCTTCACTTTCAAGCCATATGCTCAACTTCTTTTCCAAAATAGTACCATATAGCTTGGCTAAGAGAGGGTTGATGATAATGGTCCGATAATTAGAGGGGTTATTTGTATCCCCACTTTTAAAAATAGGGATAATGAGGCTATTAGTCCATGGTTTAGGGAACCCTTGCTTGACTGCTTGATTGAAAATCTTGTGGATGTGGGGGATGAGGACAACACCTCCAATTTTTAAGATTTTTGCTTGGTAACCTTCGATGTCCTTAGCTTTCCCATTTGCCAGGCGTTTAACCCTAAAGTCAATGTCTTCTAATGAGAAAAGCTCTTTTGTTGTGAGTAGGGTTTCAAAGTTATCCATGACATTTGGAGATTCATAAAGCTTTTTAAGATAGGAATTCCAATCGTGTAAAGCAATTTTATTATTATCTTTAGTTTTCCTAGTTAGAATTTGCCTCCAAAATTTCTTAGGAGCTACTTTAGAGAGGTGTGAGAGACTCTCTTGTCTTTTACGAATGTACTGCCTCTTTTTCCTTTTAGTTAGGGCTTTGTATATTTTTATCTTTCCCATTTTAAGAGATTCATCAACAACTTCCTTAATTGCTCTCCTAGCACTTTTACAATCTTGGTCATACCATGGGTTGGTTTTGTTATTTCTTTTATTATTTGAAACTTCAATTGAGAACTTGTTAATAGAATATGAGACAGTTGTATTAAAATTATGATAGAGGTCTTCTATGTTGTCTATACTAGATAAAGGAAGCAAATTAGTTTTCAATTCATTTAGAAAGAGACTGTTTTTATTTCTATCAAATATTAGGTTAATTTGGCTATAAGGATTATTTTCTATGGGATCTCTATGCATGAAAAATTAAGATTTATAAGTAAAGGCCTATGATCAGAGTGAGGCTTGTGGTTGTTTAAGACGTCAAAATTTATTATTTCGTTGTATAAAGGGAGATCAGAAATAACATAGTCTACCATGCTGCTACCAAGCCCATGGATGCAGGTCATCTGGTTAGAATTGGGCCACTTCTTTAGACCGTTTCAAATTATGAGATCATGAGCACTACAGAGCTTGACTAGCTCCAACCCAAACAAATTCTCCCTCAGGTCTTCAGAGCTCCTTTTGTACCTACTAGCTAGAGTAGGGTCTTCGTCTAACTAAAGAGGATTAGGGTTGGAATGATTGCTTAGAATAATAACTTGGTTTCTTGAGGTCCGAGCATTAAAGTCACCTATTAAAATGATATTACCTTCATTCCTTAGGTTAAAAATATCATTCTCTAAACCAATGTAGGGACTATTTTTATCTAGATTCTTCTTCTTATAGAAACTAGAATTGATGGGGGGAATAAAATATTGCTATGTAGGTCTTTTTATTATTAATGTCAGTGATCTCTATCCAACTATATTGGTTTTAAGGGTCATTTTTATAAATCCTAGCATGGGGGGAGATATTCTTCCTAATGTAACAAGTTATTCCGCCAATGCCTCTACGGGAGGATCGCTTGTTGCAGGTAGACCATAGTGTAAAGCCATCTATGTTAGGGACCTTAGATTCTTTGTGCTCCCAAGTTTCAACAAGAAAAATAACATCAACATATTTGAGATCCAACTTAGCTTGGGGCATTTGTTCCATGGAGAACCCCGACAGTTCCAAGAAAGAATTTGGAGCATGTTGAATTGCTATTTATTACTATCTTTTTGGTTTTTATCTTGGATAAAGGTTTTTCTTTTTCTTATTATTGCCCATTTTCCTTCCTTTCTAGCATCTTTTACCTTTTGAAACTCCTTTATTAATTCTGCTTGATCTTCTGGAATGAGATCTTCATTTATAAATATTCTCGTTCCTTTTAGACTTGAGGTTTTACTAAGTATGTCATACTTATGATCAGTAGAGCTCACCTTTATTCGGATCAGTCTTCCTTTATTCTCAGTTAATTTCCCCAACCTTGTTGTTTATGTGAGACACGTTATTTCAATTTGTAATCTATTATGTAATTCTGTCTGGGCTATGGCTAAAGTATCCTCATCTACCTCCTCTTTTAAACCAAAGATTATAAGGGTCAAGGTCTTTTTGTTACGCTCATGGTCTAATTCTATTATTTTTTTCATTTCATCATTAATTGGTTTGATATCTAATTTATCTACCACATTATTTAGGGTGAGGTGACTATTAACTTTTTCTTCCAGTTCTTTAATCATGTCCTTCATTTTGAAACTCTCTAAAGTATCAACATCTCCTTGCTGGGATGTTTGGTTAGTATCTTGGTTTTGTTTTTCTATAACCTGCAACCTAGTCTCTATTGCCACCATTTTATTCTCCAATAGTTCTATTTTATTTTCTATTTATTTTTGTATCGTGTCTACAAGAGATGCAAATTTATTTTCCAACATGGCTTCTAACTCTTTTTGTAGCTTGACTTCTCTTTCTTCTCTACGTTTCTCTAGAGACTCTATATACTCATAAAGGCCTTGTAAAGTAACTGTGCTAGGTCTGCCTTTGGTAATCTTTGGTAACTGTGATGAAATATTCATACTTGAAAATATATGAGCAAATAAGTATTAGAAAAAGAGAAGGAATGTGCGCATCTGATATCAGCGAACTTGACTGCAGATCGTACTTACCCCGGATTGGATTGACCGCAGATCCCAAGGAAAAAACCCACGAGTTTCGACAAATATATGTAGTTTGCACTTCTTGCCAAGCTCGCGCCTCTACTTCTTGTGATACTCCGCGTATCTAGTCATAAACAAATATCAGGCTCTCACTGCCTTGAAACCCTGTTTTCTCAATATCCCAAATAGATTGCTTTGAATCCGAAACTGCATAGAATCGCCAAATTTCATAGGGTATCTTTGCGGTATTTCAGAGGTTTTGATTCAAGAAAGTTTATTAAAATTAAATATTTTTTTTTAATTTAACTAGTGGAGAAAAAGTTTTTAAATTTTAAAAAAAGTTATTTGTATTTTAATTAATTTAATAAAATTTTTAATGGTGTAAAAAAATTAATATTATTATGCTTTTATTAATTAAAAATATAAAATAATAAATATTTTTCTAAAATATTCCTCGGGTAAAGAAGTGATATTAAACATAATTTTTTTAATAACACACCTTCGATTTGACGATCTTTTTTTTGTCCTTGTTTTTTAATTACAAAGTAACTTTATTCAAACTCAATCCAAATCCAATTAATAAACAATTTATAACGCTAAAGAATAATGATAGGAATGTCTAATTAGGATGCCAAAGACTAACCAGCCTGCCATAGGGCATTAAATGCCCTGGTACATGCATTCTCTATAACAAAATAACACACAGCGTTTATTTTTAATTTATGTAGCCACCAAAAACTGTGTGTTATTTTGTTACAAGGCATGCATGTACCAGGGCATTTAATGCCCTATAGCAGGCTGGTTAGCCCTTGCCTAATTAGGATATCCACATTGTGGCGACCTTATAAATGGAATGCAAGTCTTATTTAAATTCCATCAATGGAGTGGAAGTTTAGTTGTGTATTATTTAAATTTTATGTGTTCCTCTTTGTGAGGAATTATAGTAATCAACTTATGGGGTTGATTGTGGATTACTTTGTTAAGTTTTTGTAATCTTAATCAAAATTATTATAAAATGTTGAATATTTATTTTAATGTAAATTATAAATATTTTTTAATTTGTTGAAATATTATTTTTTATTTTTTTTATTCGCTGAATAAGTTATGATATGCATTTTTTTTAGTGGAGAATGTTTAATTTTAGTGTTTGTTAGTGTTTTACAAATAATTTTAAAAATGAAAGATTATTTTTATAAATGGTGATGTTTCGTTGATGAGTGTTTTAATACTAGCTCTTACATTAACGAGTTAGTCTAATATTGTTAGTGTTTTGCCAATGTCCTTTATGTAAGAGAGAGGTAGGAGAACGGGTGTCCACAGTCGTGGACCTCTATGTAGGAGAACAAGTGTGCAGAGGGAATGCGTGCATGGAGCAAGAACCTAAACCTTTTTCCACACACAAGAAATTAAATTTAAATTTATGCATAAACTTCAATTTTCATTTTAAACTTGTACACACTTAGCTATGTAGAACAAGAAGTGCATGGAGTCGGAGACGAGTACAAAGTAAATGATGTGCGGAACATGGGATATGTGTAGGAAAACGAGTGTGCAGAGGGAATACATGTGTGAAACAAAAACATAAACTTTTTTCCCATGCATGAAATTATTTTAATTTTAAGAAAAAAATTTAAAATAAAAAACTACACAAATAATTGGGAAATCAAAATCTGTTGTAGCAGTTAACATATTTTTTTTATTTTAAACTTTTACACATTCACCTATATGAAACAATAAGTGTATGGATTCGGTGATATGTGCGGAGTAAAAGATGTGTGGAATAGGGGGTATGTGCAGGAGAACGAGTATGAATAGGGAATGTATGTGCGAAGCAAGAACATAATTTTTTTTATTTATTATTTATTATTTATTTTGCACACATGAAATTATTTTAACTTTAAGATACATGTTTTCTCGCTGTAAAATAGTCTTGAATGTGGATTAGTTTGCTGTGATTTTTTAACTTTAACTAAAGTTTTTAGAAAATGTTGAATATTTGCATTCTCACATAAATTAAAAATATTTTCTTAATTTTTGAAAATCTTATTGATAATTTTCCATTGGTTAAATGAGCCTTGATGTGATGTAATTCCCCTCATGGAGGGTGATTTAATTTCAATATTTGTCAGTGTCCGTTAAAAAAAAAATCTAAATGGCCATTCCATAGGTGAGTACTCTGACACTGACATTATTATCATGACGGTGACAACGATATTGTTAGCCTACCACTGTTAGTGCTCTTCTGATGTCCTTTATTTTAATCGAGGGATTGGGGTGGTATGTATGTGGTTGTGGTCACTTGTGTAGGAGAACAAGTGTGCAGTGGGAACTCATGTGCAAAACAAGAACATAATATTTTTTCCACGCACATGAAATTATTTTAACTTTAAGCATAAAATTTATTTTTCATTTTAAACTTTTACACATTTATATATGCAAAACAACAGTTGTATGGAGTCGGGAATGTGTGCAGAGTAAAGGATGTATGAGATAGGGGGTACGTGCGGGAGATTAACCATGCAAAGGGAATGTGTTTGCAGAACAAGAACATAAATTTTTCCCCACATATAAATTATTTTAACTTTAAAATAATAAAGTGCAGAAATAATTGGGAAATCAAAAGTTGTTGTAACGAGTTAACATATTTTTTCATTTTCAAAATTTACACATTTAGTTATGGAGAACAAGCGGAGTAAGGGATGTACAAAAAAAGGGTTATGTGTGAAGGTAATGCATGAGTAGGGAAAGAACATAAACTTGTTTCCGTGGGCATGAAATTATTTTAACTTAAATCAGAAACACTAAAATAAGAAACTGCATAAATAATTGGGAGATCATTAAATTGTTGCAACAGTTAACATATTTTTCATTTTAAACTTTTACACATTTATCTATGCAAAATAATAGTTTTATAGAGCCATAGATGTGTACGGAGTAAAATATGTGCAGAACAAGGGGTATGTGCAGGAGAATAGGTGTGCAGAACAAGAATAAAAAAAAAATGAACACATGAAAATATTTTAATTTAAAGAAAAAACTTTAAAATAAAAAAAAAAATACACAAATAATTGGGAAATAGAAATTTGTTGTAACAATTATGAATTCTTTTATTTTAAACTTTTACACATGAGATATCTGGAATAATAGATGTATGTAGTTAGAGATACATGTGGAGTAAAGGATGGGGTGAACCAGAGGTATGTGTGGGAGAATGGGTGTGCAGAGAGAATGCACGTACAGAGCAAGGACAAAAACTCTTTTCAGCATGCATGAAATTATTTTAACTTTAAACATAAACATTAAAATAAAAAATTGTAGAAATAATTGAGAAATCAAATGTTACTGCAACAGTGAACATATTTTTTCATTTTAAATTTTTACACACACAACTATGTAGAACAACAGATGTTTGGAGTCGGGGATTTGTACAGAGTAAATAATGGTAGAACATGGGGTATATGAGAGAGAATGAGTGTGTAGAGGATGTGTGTGTGGAAAAAGAAGAGAATTCTTTTCCGCACACATGAAATTATTTTAACTTTAACGAAAAACTTTATAATAAAAAACTACACAAATAATTGAGAAATAAAAAGCTATTCCAATAGTTAACATATTTTTTCATTTTAAACTTTTATACATTTAGCTACATGGAAAAACACATGTACGAAGCCACAAATGTGTGTGGAGTAAAGGATGCGTGTAATGGGGGGGTAATTTAGGAAAACGGATGTGCAGAGGGAATGCATGTGCAGAGCAAGAAAAAAAACTTTTTCCCACACAAATGAAATTATTTTAACTTTAAGCACAAACTTTAAAATAAAAAAACTCCACAAATTATTAGAAAATCAAAAATTACTGCAACAATTAACATATTTTTTGCATTTTAAACTTGTCCACATTCAGTTATGCGAAACAACAAGCTTATAGAGCTAGGGATGTGTATCGAGTCAAGGATGTGAAGAACATAGGGTAGTGTGAGAGAGAACAATGTGTGTAGAGGAATGCCGTGTGTGGAGAAAGACCATAATTATTTAATTTAATATATATATATATATATAATATATAATATATATATATATATATAATATATATATATAAATAATATATATATATATATATAATATATAATATAATTATTTTTCTTTCTTTCTGCAGACATGAAATTGTTTTATTTTAATTTTAAGCAACAACTTTGTATCATGAGTACTCATGGCTTTCTATAATGGTTGTTAAAATAAATAGTCCCAGCCTCTACCAAGGACTATAGAAATCACCTCATGGTCAGTAGTCCCTTCACTATGGATTACCTTGCCAAGCTTTTGTGATTTTTTGTTTTCGAAACGATATTAGTTGAAACTTTGCCCATGATTTTTTAATGATTTGTCGTGGACTAGAATTATATTTGTATACTATGTTGAATTCTTTGTTTATATGTTTTGTTTGAAATACATATAGATGCTAATGCCAAAATATATTAATGGATAATATCTGGAAGGTACATGACTTTTAACACCAAGATGAAAGTATAATCGTGATTGTTATACGTGATTAGTTAGTGTCCACTACATATCACGAATAACATATTATGAAATAAAACATCATGAAGAACATATCATCATTAGTTAGTATTTAAAACATATCATGAAATTTTAAAAGGTAATGTGATCATTGTAACCATTAATTCTATTTATTTTGTGTGCATGTGCATTGGCTAAATGTCAAAATAATACGTAATGAATGTCATATCATCACTAGTTAGTATTTAATACATATGTGAAATTTTAAAAGGTATTGTGACAATTGTAACCATTATTTATAGTTGTTTTGTCTGAAAGTGCATTAGCCAATGGTTTATCATGTAGTTTTTAGCATGCATGTTGTCAAGGCATGTTCAACTACTTTTTGAAGGAGCTCGTTACAAAAAAATATTGTTCATATTGTTGTCTTGGGTGATCTTTTTTTATTTGCATCACGTCATTGATTTTTTTTCCAAGATATACAATGGTTTTTTTCTAGTTGCATGATGTGAGAGTTTTTTTCTCGAAGTTATACAGTGACATATTACATAGTTCATTCACAGTGTCTCCCAAAGTGAGGATAGTGTATAAGGTTCTAACAGTTGTGTACTAGGCGTGAGCTTAATGTGTTGGAATACAAGCTCATTTTGAAGGCATGTGCAAAGTGTGTAACATCTTTTTCACGTAAGTGGTAAGTAGTGACTTGTGCTTTGGAATTATTTAGAAATTTGTTATAGAAATTTGAGCATCTTCAATAAAAAATTTCTCATGATTTTCAATAAGTTGTGTAGACGAAAGCAATGTTAATTTCATTTCATCATTCTCATCTATGAAATCTGCACAAAGTGTTGGTCTTGTGTTATTTTCTTTGTTCAAAAAAGTTCTATATGAAACAGACACATCTCCATGGAAAATACTTCCTATTATATTGGTACAGATATATTCAATTAATATTGGTATAGGCTGGAACATTTTTCTTGCTTAATCATAAGTGTTGGATTAAAATAAATTCTTGAAAATAAAAGAAAACTGATATCTAGTTGGTTAAACTTAGATGAAACTAGTTTTTTACTTTATTTGTTGTCTCTATCTTGCTTCTTTCGTTGTGTCTGGTGTGATATCTACTTTTGTAATTGTGTGATTCCTATGTAATTCCATTTTTTTTTAATTATATCTATATATATGATATAATTCATATCTTTGGAGCAGGGAAAATGAAAAAAATAGAACATACATGGTTAAAGACAACGATAAATTGGTTAAGGGATGTGTCTTTGTTCTATTTATTATCATTTGATTATTACATTATACAACTCTCTCTTTTTTTGCAATATTTTATACATATTGTAATTAAAATTGGTGTTTTTCAATTTTCAGTAAACAGTTAATAGTTAGAGACACAGATTTAAGAGAACAAATACAAGGAAAAAAGTACTTTGAAGATTTCCATAAAAGGATTTTTTCGTTGATTTGCACATTTGTCGCTTTTCAATTTAATATATGTGACAAGCAACTATAAATTAGAATTTGTCAAAACTAAAATCTATTTAGTATTTTACCTATATGCATAAAATTCACATTCTATCTTGTGACTATGAACCTGATATTAAAATATACATTAGCATTGACTTTGTGATATCTCATTCTATCCTCATAGCCCAATTCTTGCTTAATGTCAATTTTAATTTCCTTTACTTGTGAACAAGAAAAAAATATGAGATTCTAAATCGGTCTCAAATAAAGATATTGTCAATGATGTGATGATAGACATAGACAAAGAAATAGATATGACAACGAGCATAATTACAAAAGTAGATATCACAAGAGACAATGAAAGGAGCAGAAAAAAGACAAGAAATATAGACAGAAAGGTAAATTTGTCCAAGTTTAACTAACTGCATATCAAACTTCTTTTCTTTTATAGAATTAATGTCAATCCAATGTTCATGAATAGGAAAAAAAATCGAGTTTATAACATTATCAATCGAAGATATCAATAAAAATATAGGAAGAAGCATTTTCCATGGCGATGTGTCAGTTACAAATCAAAATTTTTTGGACAAAGTAAATATGACAAAACCAATACTCCATGCAAATTTGACAAATAAGAAGGCAAAAATGACATTAACATTGGTTGTGCCTAAATAGCTTATCGAACAACATAAGGGAAATCTTATTAATAATTCCAAATAACAAATATGATATTGGTGGCTATGAGAAGACAAGCTCACTAACTAGCTCTAGCTTTGTAGAAAAAAATTGTCATGTTTCCGCGGAGTACCAATTTTCCCTAAATATGACGATTGCAAAGTTGTTCCGTAGTCGAGATCTATTTCTAGTTGGCACAATTGGTGTCATTTTTATTTCAACAACACATATAAGGATGAAATATGCATTAAAAATCAAATAGAGGAATGTCGATGAGGACAGAGAAATAGTAAGCTTATATTTATTTGAATGTTTCAATTATAGCAAGTTATTGTTTGTCTCTTATATGATTTACATGTGTTGTTTTACAAATATTGCATATATGACAGGTTCAAGTACATAACAATTTTTTCCAATATATCTTTTAATTAAAAAAATTATAAAAAAACATATTTCCATTCCTATTACTAAAAAATACATAGCAAAAAATTAATAAAGAATTTTTGAGAATTCACAATTGACCTTCATATATTCATTAAAATATGAAAACGAAACTCTCAAAAAACTAATTTTTTCAATAAATAAAGTATGGAGTGTGCATAATTCCTAATAAAAAAAATATCACATTACCTTGCACATATATATGTATATCTCGGAGTGTGCATAATTCCTAATAAAAAAAATCACCTTACTTTGAATTCCATTAGCTCACTAATTTGCGACAAATTTTAGGAAATTTAATTTTTCGTTTCTTAGAGAATTTCCCTAAAATGTTTAATAGTTGTCGGAAAGTTCCAACCGTGATAGAGCCATGGAAATGAGCCATACATCCTTTGACTTCATATCAAAAATGTTGTTGGGAAAGATCTAATGGCTTAATATTTGTTTCTTCTCACATTTTTTTTACGACCGTTGATTCAATGAGCTTTCGAGTTAATTCAATGATTTGTAGTTAATTCAATATAATGAGATGATTCTCAAAATTGCGTCAATCTTTCAATAAGCTAGGAATAACATGTGGCTCAATGGAAAAACCATGGAGATTATTTATTTTCTCTAGTTTTTCTCTACGTTGTTTTATTTTATTTTTATTTTTATTTTTATTTGGTGTTTTGCGGATACAAGAACCTTAGGGAAATGAAACCATCCCAAATCATCACACTAATTTTTTTTTTCTTTTTTCTTTTTAGATAGATTAATTTGATGCCTTCTAGTTATCCATGTGGTGAGTAGAAAAATATGGAGCTCAATGGAGCCTAGCTTTGGATGAGTGGAAAACATGCATATGATTCTAGGTGTTGATTTTAGCATTGAAATCATTTCTCAAATTCAATTTAGGTTTTGTGGATACTTTGAGAATTTACATACTCATTGTGCAATCTACCATGATCATTATACAATTTGTTTTTGTAGAATTTCATTAGATATGTGATTTATCTCTAGGTTTATTTGGTTGATCATCATTTTTAAAGGATTTTTTATTTATATATTTATGTGGTTTCTCTTTTTTTTTTTAATTAATTGACAAGATATATTTTTAATTAATATTTATTTTAATGGTTGACATAATGGTCTTTGTTGCACATTATTGAATTTGTATGAGGAGAGGACTTATTGTAGTGTTATTAAGCGTAACATTGAAAATAATATTTTCATGGTTGTCTTTTTTTTACAGGTGAGAAAAATTATCATAACTTAGTTATCAAACCAACACATAAGACAACCATATCTCACTGTTAAAACCAAATAATTATCTTTATCATTCATAATTATCTCTTTTTATTATTTTTAGTTTACATTAATCCTTACCATTTAACTAAGATATAAAATTCATTGAATTAGTTTACACTTTAATGGCTATTTATGAAATACCTTGTAAATTTACTTCTTTGTTATTGATATTTATAATTAATATTTATAATTAAGCCACTCTTTAATCATTTTCCTCTTTCATTATCTCAATAAAAATCGAGGTATTCTTTATTTTTTATTGAACCATTTTCCTTTTTCATTATCTCAATAAAATTCGAGGTATTCTTTATTTTTTTCTAGAGAGAGAGAGGGAGCGCTGTCACTATCTTAATAGAAAGTTTCTCATCTGTAGATTTGTTTATTAAGGTGGTCGGAGAAGCAGAGAGAATGAAGATTGTAAAAGACAAGAGACATTTATTCCATAAGCTTTGAATCTTATCTAGAAAGGAGACAAAAATGCAATTTCATCCAATCAACTAATGCAAGGACAGAAATGCAATTTCATCCAATGTTGATGCATGATTTTTCAACGAAGTGAAATATTTTGAGAGTATGGGAGTGCAAAAGTTGCTAAAATTGATCATAAAGGAAGGAAATTGATAATCTTTGAATAATTGAAAACTAAGTTTTACTTTGCAAACAATATTATTGTAATAATTATTTTATTTATTTTTAATTTAGATAAAGGATTTTGTATTATAAAATGATACAAAACAAAATTTTAATAAAAAGTATAAACAAAATGTAGTTGAGTAACTAATATATATAGATCCTAAAATCTTTTAACATGTGTTAGATAAAATCTAAGTTGATAAGTGTAAAACTTGTAAAATACACCTCAAATCTTAACATCTTTGAAATACATAGAGACAATTTGAGATAAAATACTATTGCTTGCTTTTTACATGTTCCATCATTCTTGCTTTTATTATTGCTCTTAGGTATGTTGTTTGACTTATTTAACCTATAATTTGATGAGTGATTTATTAATCCAAGAACTCCATACCCATAATTCACAATGATGTTTTGAGGCGCGGAGAGAATTGTATAATAATATTTTAAAACAATATTTTCAAGGAAAAAAATATTAATAAAATCACTATTAAAATAAATATGCATATATTAATATATTAATCATTGTAACATTTATCTTATCAATTTACTTTAGAACAACATTCATCTTTATCACTACTCTATACACATTCACATTAAATATTTATATTTGTATAGACTTATTTTAACCCCTATAATTTCTTAGAGAAATCAAATATCTTTGAAGTAACAACTATTTGCAATATTTTCTTTTATTACTTCATATAATATATAAACATTATTATTATTATTATTATATGTAAATTGTTGGCATTTAAATGATTTAGTTAGCTTGAACATTGAGATATTTTGTTCATGAATTACATTATGTTTTTTTTTCTATTAATATATTTTAAAATACATTTCAATATTATTTTAAATCTTTAAATATTTTGACTTTTAATTATTTCTTTTCTTTGCACATTAAAATATTTTATTGGGTATATATATATATAGTTGATATTAAAATAAATTACTTAACATGAATATTAAAATGGTTTATTTTTGTTTATGTTTTTTCAAAGTTGATATTAAAATAAATTAGTTAATATGAATTTTAAAATGGTTTATTTATGTATACAATTGAAATATGAAAATATAAATAATATCAACTTTATTTGTTAATTGTTTTAAAAAAATTTAAAAGTTGATATAAAATTATGTTATTTCGGACATGGAAATATTTTTTTTATAACTAAGAGCGAGTTTGAAATATTTTTACCATATCTCCTTTGTATTGGGTTGCAATATAAAAAAATTAAAAATAAAAAAATAAAAAACACAATTAACCACATTATGTTTTATAATTCTTTTAAGTAAAACTAACATGTATATGTATTGCTTTTTATTTTATTATAGCAAACATCATTTTTTAGTTTAAAGAATATTTTATTTTTTATTTTATTTGAAAAGGGAAACAATAACCACAAAAGGAATTACATATCACCCTTAAATTGTGTTGTATTGTAGAACCTCTAGCTAGAAACTACCTATCTCCTTTACACCATTATTTAACATTGGCACAAATGAAGTTACACCATCAACTTGGGACCAATTAACATAAACGTGCCCCAAATTGTGTTTGAAACAATTAACAAACAAGGCTTGAGTGCAAGGGCGTTATAAATCTGTTTAACATGAAGGATCAACCATAATATTCTTTTGCATGAAGGGAAGATTGAAGTTATAACATTGGTTTATTTTATTTCATTGGAATACTATGAAAATCCATAGTCTAATGAGGCCACAATTTCACTGGGAAAACAATGGAAATTCCAGAAGGATTTTGAAAACAATTGGCATAAAGTTTTGGAAATCTAAGTTACAACTATCAAGCTTGAGGATTTTGGGTGCTTTAGGGGTTCTTGATGGCATTGAATCCATTTCCACCATAAAAAATGATTTAAACACTCCTAGGATTAGAGTTTTTGAAATATTTTTCATTGGATTCCGGTGATAATTTCACTATTTGGGGGAAATTGTGAGCTGCCATATGAAAATTTGATAAATATAATAACATGGAAAAAAACCCCACTTATTTTAAATTCACATGGGGTCCATGTCCACAAGGCTTAGAATAGTTGGTGATGGGGTGTACTGTCAAGGCACTCCGTGAACTAAAGGTCACCCGTTTGAAACTTTGTGGGAAAAGTTCCAACCATGTGCTCGATCCCCATGTGATTGATTTTGGCAGCTTAGATGCCCCTGAATCACGGTTTTTCAAGCCAAGATTTTAACATACAGTTATCTCAAGACTCACTCAACTTAGCAAACAAAAAAAAGTAACATAGAATCTACCACTTCAATAATGCAGAACATGTTTGTGATTCTAATCACACCCATCATCATATCTTAAAGTGAAGTCACATTTTCAATAATCAAATAAGAAGAAACAACAATCAAACATAGAAAAACCGTACTTCCATGGACGCATCAAAAATTTCAAAACAAGTAGACTAGCAATTGCCCCTAAAGGTGCAAAGGTACACCAAAGGAATAGAAGATTTGGAAGATCACCTCATTACGAACATAGTCAATTATTGAATGCATGCACATAAATTATTTCAATCTCTTCAATACAAGAAGCACAAGGAAAACCCAGTGTTAACAAACTTTGCGTGAGAAGAAAGTGTTGATAGACCTTGTCACCGGTGTGTTATGGGCTATCTATGTTTTCTTAGCCACATGGTGACACCAGCTCTGGATTTTCGTTAGGACGTAAGATCAATCTCCATCGAGATCCTAGAGGCCATCAACTTTTCCCCCAAGTTGCAGAATAGATCCTCCTGCAAGATTCCACTAGTTTGATCCACACTACTTTGGGGTTCTAGTAGTAAAGCATGATGCAAATTTTTTTTATTGCTTGTGCTATATAAAAAATATCTTTTTTATTTTTCACACCATATCCCCTTCACCTTACAAGCTTAAAAGTTAAAAAGGTATCCATGTTTGATTTGAACAAATGCTTCTTGTCCTACATAATGAAAAATATGTTCATCTTATATATGTAAAAATTGAAATGGGAGTCCAGGTTTCAAACAAAATTTTTCATGCTTTTATGGAATTAGTATGGAAGATTCTTATCAAGCCAATAAAAAGTATACTTTTCCATGGCCATGATAGCTTTTTAATCCATTACACAAGGTTAAACAACGACATCAATTTAGAATGCTAAACTCTACAGTTAGGGTTTTTTTATTAAACAGATAAAAAAAATTTGAAACTATGGGGAGCCATAACCTCAAAGAATTTGGCATGACTTTGAGGAAATCTGGTGGAAATTTTTTAAAGCTTAGGTTATAGCTATCAAGCTTCAAGATTTTGGGTTGCCATGGGTTTTTGATGGCGCTGAAACCATTTATCCCATAAAATAAACACTCCCACAATTGAATTTTTTGAAGGATTTTTTCCATATTCTAGCAATAAATTTGACTTCTGGCCAAAATTATAGCGTATTTATACAATGCCTAACCATCAACTCCGAACTAAAGTTGAACTAAAGTTGAAAATTCTTTAAAAACCTAAAAATATCATTTTCTCATTGTAAGGAGATATGAATTTGAACTCCAAATTAAAACATTAAATCCACTCTAAAAGTTTAAATTTTTCACCTCTAACTTAACAGACGAGAGCCTTGACCAACCAACGATGGGATGATAACAGATCTATAACCCTTGTAATCACAATACCTTCCCACATTATTCAACATTATGTAGCAGTCATAAGCCTTATATAAGCTATTCAAATTTGTAAGTTATTAAGTGAGATTTCCCATATTTTTATGGGAAATGTAACTCTGCATTATAGCTTTTTTTAATCGTATTTTAAAAACTTGTGTCACGCACTTGAAAATAAGTTTTATTTACATTTTAAAAAGTCGTTGCACATGGAATTGAAAATTGAAAATTATAAGGGAATTTGGAATTATAAGGGAATTTGGAATGCAAAAATATTTAAATGATTTATGTGTTAGTTATTATTTTAATTTTATAATATTTTAGAATTAAGTGATGTATAAAATTATGTTTCATTCTTAATATTTGGATTTTATATTAGAAATGAATACATTTTTAAATATGGAATGCATATTGAAAAAGAAAATGGCCTTATAAGAGAAGTTAGCCAAAAGCTTATATACCATTTGGCATGAAACTCTAAGGATTCAAAAGTTGAACTTGATCAAAGAAAGAAAAGGCAATATTAATATATTTTTCCTCATGTGTAAGGTTGACATGGCTTCGCCAAATTTCCAAGTAGTTTTTGATGTTAATATGGCTCTCTTAGAGGATAGAATTTCTAACTATATGGAAAGATCACACATCACTTTTTTCACTCGATTGGTCTTAGAGAATCAGTCCATCCATGTGCTTCACAAAGGCACCCACTCCAAATCTCTTAAAGCACTCACTCCATATCTCTTAAAACACTAGTTGTAAATTTCTCGAGGCCTTTGAGAAATGAAAACATACCACCATTCAATGCGATGTAAACCATGCTTTTCTCATCTCCTCCAAAATATTGTTTTCTAAGAAGCAAGTGTTTCCATCCACTTTGCACCAGTTCGCATGCCTACTCGCATACTTTCATGCAGAGTAATGTACAAACAAAAGAAAAATGAATGCAATTTGGACATACAACTATAGAAACTATGCTGAAGACAATGCACTGAATTGGTTTTTATGCTTTCGAATAAATTCATTGAAGTTGTAAACAAAACTCCATGTAAAAACCCCACCCTTCAACTACAACTATTTCCTTTTCACCTTTATTATGTTTAGTTGGGAAGCACTGACATATTGCAGACTGCAACAACCAGACAAAGTCCTTACCATATAGCCTATAAGCCTTGAATATTTTGGAAGGACAAGGATAACAAGGAACACAATGATTTTTCCTTTACGAAGTGGTATCTCCATATGGTCAATACAATCTTCCAATAACCTATATTCCCCAAGTTATTAATATAGTCTTCCAATACATTCTACTAGTAGTGGTGAACCTTCGAAGGTACAAGAGAGAATGGTTATGTTCACCTTGAACAATAAATATCAATCACCAAATATATTCTTCATTGAACATCATTCAACCAAAACCATCTCCTTCATTGAAGATACAATTCAAGAACATATCTCAGTTATGGGAACACACGTGCCTACAAATGTTGTGTTACAAAATCAAATGAACTAAATTATTTAAATCTAAGAATATCCTCCAATAAAATACCAGTACCATTTCAGGCAATACTAGTCCATCAACTTAGTCAAACAAGCTAAACTCCATATCCTCGCCATACTCTTTCTTCTCTTCGGGATTCTCTTCTTTCTTGGCCTCTAGCTCCGCTATTGCAGCAGGAGCACCACCACCTGTTCCTTTGTCGGAAACTACTATAGCCACCCCTCCATTTGAAGGTACTACTGCAAATTTCTCCCTTCCAGAGATGATCACTTCTACTATGTCTTTTTCACCCAGCTCACTTAACAAGAAATTTATTTTGTCTCCATCCACATCTGCTCCAACATATCCGAGAATAGATTTAATGTCCTCTGAACTAGGACTGTTATTGCCGCCCAGTACAGCAAGAAGTTAAGCAGCCACGACCTTCATATTTTTCTTCTCACTTCCAACCTTTGTACAAGCATAGCTAACACTAAAAATTCAAGTTCCTTTGTAATAGTTGTGTTCACCCTATCATGGATGGAGGGGACCATGTAGACGTTATTCCATTGTTGGATGTAATTAATGCCAGGGATCTAACAGTTGAGGTTAAGTCTAAAAATTGATGTAACATTGTACTGCACAAGCAATTTGTGAGGTGGAACAAAAATATTTTGAACTCTACCATGAGACCCAACACCAGGGCAATGTGATTAGACTTTCTAGAGATCAGTGATGCCAATGGCATGAAAATTTTCTGAACTCCATCATGAGAACCAACACTAAAGTACTGTGGTTTGACCTTCCATAGATCAATGATGCCACCGCTAATTTCAACGATGCCAATGTCATTGCTGAAAGAAGTTTTGTAATGATGTTAGATTTTTATTTGTCAGAAAAAGACAAAAATAACACACTCGAATTGGCTAGGATGAATAGTGTTTGTCTAGCAAATTCCATAAAGGGAACACTTTCGGTGTAAAAAGGATTTACAACTAAATAAAATTATAAATTAATAATTAAAAAAACAAAATATGCTTATTCTTTTATATATATATGCATAGAGTTGTTAAAATTTTCATGGGGATGAAAAGAGTTTTTCAAACCTGAAATGAATGAAGATTAATATGATAAGAAAATGAATGAAGGTTAATTTGATAAGGATCATTTTAACTTTGAAAAAATATAATGACATTAAATTGAATTTATTGAACTGCTTAACTATCTACTTATGGTGAGCTTGAATTTACTAGACTACTTAACCATCTACTTATTGTGAGTATCTCATCATATCACGTGCCTCCATTGAATATTGATCTTAAAATAATTTAATGACCATGAACAAGAATTTCACAAAGCTCAATGCAATAATGGGATGTGACAGTCATCGCGTCGTTATATCTGTTATGTAGGACAAATATTATGGGTAACACAATAACATCTATAAAGTTAGAACTTTTATGTTTGACAAACATAATGTCCTCTGCACCGATATATATATATATATATATTATATATAATTATATATAATATAATATATATATATAATATATTTATATATATATTATATATATTATAATATATAATATAATATATATAGAGAGAGACGAGAGAGAGAGAGAGAGAAGAGAGAGAGGAGAGAGAGAAGAGAGAGAGAGAGAGAAGAGAGAGAGAGGAGAGAGAGAGAGAGAGAGAGAGAGAGAGAGAGAGAGAGAGAGAGAGATATATATATATTCATTGTTTGTGTTTGGCTAAGTGTTTGTTTTTATTGGATGTAAGAAAACATGTTAATGGCCCAAGATTCAGAGGTATCTAGCGTGATTGAAAGCCTGCCTCTTAAGGATGACTAGATGGTAATTCCAGGTCACTTGGTCTTCATTGAATAATAAAGATGGTTCAACTTGAATTTCTGAATAATAATGATGGGTCAACTTGCATTTGTGAATAGCAGCCAATAATGACTATACTCACTACTAGTTTGATAATTGAATTGTAATAATTTTTTCCAAAACCAAACTAAATTGACAATATTAACGACAACTAATTTTATGACCGAGTTATGATAACTTTTCCAAACCAAACCAATGCATACTCATGGATAAACATCTATCCAATCCATGAATTGAATGCCATAAAAACAACCAGTGTAATGATAGAAGTTGTCAACATTTGGCAATAATCCATAGGTGCTTCATATCATCAAAAATGTTTCGACGTTGCCATTATTGCTGCTTTTTTTTATGTCGGTAGACATTTTATTATGAGGTTCTTGTTGGTGATAGTGTTTAGATTCATCGTCCTCAACATTTGGCATGAATCTCAATCGTGCCCCATTGTTACACAACATTTTGTCATTGTCCCTGTACTCCCCTTCCACAATCATGGAGGACCTCTATAGTGAACTCGACATGCTTTCCCATCATGAAGAAACTCCCAGTATGTCCCTCTTCATGAGCAGAATAATTCCACTTTGCATCATTTCTCAAGAATCTTCTTTTTATCCTAGTTTACAAGACCGACACTACTGACCAGTTTCCTCGCACCGATTTGCAGAGATTAAAGCTAGCCCTAGCACCGTACGGAGCGATTGAGCCCTTTTCTAGTTGTGTTGATCCTCTTTTGGAAAGTTTTTTAAATATGGAGTCGAAGCTTCATAACAGAAGTTTGGTAGATGGTTGGGCTGGATGGAGCCGAGGAAGTAAGTTTGGGCTCCTTTCCCCTATTAGGATGGAACAAACTCAAGAGATAAGACTTTCTCCCATGATGAGAGGAACCATCTCCCATCCATCCAAGCTATATAAACCTCTCTTTTCCCAATCTAAACTAGTTTTGGAGTGAGTTTGAATGATCAGCAAGACATTTATAGCTTGTATATTTCTAGTGTATGTTTGAGGGAGAATAGTGTGTTTGGTTTGGTTTGAGACTAAAGGGAAGAGGCCTTAAAACTTCCATTGTTGGGGCTATCCATGAGATGCTAGTAGAAGTGTGGTAACTCAGATATGTCGGAGGAGACCATCAAAGTCAAGGCATTGGTTGTAATCTCTTTCTGATTTATATGAATACAACTATTGATTGATTTCCTACATGATTTCCTAGCCGATTGAGGGCTATGAAGACTATCAAGCATGCCGTCGACGCTACTATTTTTAAAACTGTGGCGTCGACACCGCGAACAATTTTTTTTCAATTTATCCATTTGAATCCAAATTTCTTTGTCCAAAGATGTTTATTGACTTGATTATATGGTTTTCACAGGGAAAAATCATGAAAAATAGTGGATTGGAAGCAACGTGACCATGAAGATATTGACACTCAAGCAATGGCTGACCCAAATTGCTTGAATGCTTTGAGGAACTATGGGCTTCTCAAATTCTTCCTTACACTAGGTCTACGGGCTCAACCTGAATTGCTATAGTATTTGATTAGTCTCTGGGATGTGAATCGGTAAGTTTTCATGATCCATGACCAAGAACTAGAGTTGGAAACTTAAGACATCTATTTCATCGCAAGACTATCCCGAAGAGGGGAGCCAGTCAATCTATATGGGTCAAGGCCGATTGGGGCAAGTGTGAACATTTTATTTGCAGAACACTACCCAGAAGCACTCAAATCGAAAAGTGGAAAGATCGAGATCATGATTGTTCGGGATCTTGTGCTGAGAGTGTTACTGTCGACCATAAATAGAGTGGTTAGGGCCCAAGCGCAGCATGAGACCAACAAGTCGAAGTTTTAGTATGTTATCGATTGTACGACACCCACTATCTTCAACTGGGTGGAAGCTATGAAGGTCAACATGAAGCACCATCTATCAAAAGCTAAGTCAAGAAACTTGCAGTAGTTTTTCTATGGGTTTGTTCTAGTGACCTTCTTCCTGGAGCGGGTTCCACTGTTCCACTACCAGTTGGATGAGGTGGAACTGCCATTTCCACGAGACCCATGGATGGTTTGTTGGAGTGCATTGATGCCTAGGATTATCGGGGGCCAACAGATGTCCTATAAGCCCGCATTATTCTCGTGGTTATGACGACATATGATTGTAGTGGAGGATTGACCTTACAACAGTACCGACTTCCGCGGTGATCCGAATATGCCGCTCCTAGAGGTGGAGGATTATGATGACGGAGGTAAAAAAAAAAAAAAAAAATTTATTTTTTAATTTTTTATTGTTTTTTGAGATATGTGTGTTCATGACATTTCAATTTTATGAATGCAGATGTTGGACCAGAACACCCTGCCGAGATGTCCCCGATCGCCAGGCACGTTTCTCAACAGTTTGATGTCGTTCCTTATCAGGAAGGAAGCGACAATGAGGAGGAGATCATGCGAAACCCATGTTATCCCAGAGTATGCCCAGATGGGTGATGTCCCACGCTAATATCAGAGGCATACGATGGCGGTATTAGATCGGATCCGGCAATTGCTGACTCATGTAGTGCAAGTATTTACATGCTACCATGAGCATCATGCTATTTAGTTCATAGGTCTAGCATTCCACATTTTGTAGGCGTGCAAGCCATTGATGTATTTGAACACAAATATTATTTTCTGGGGTTTTGATGTATGACAAACATTTTCGACATATATATATATATATTCTTGCTTTCAGGTTTTCCAACGATGGACTCCAGTTCCCTGCATCCACTTGTAAAGAATTTCACTCCTCACTGTAGTTTAGCCTTCATGCTTTAGGGGGCTTCGTAACGGAAGTCTGGTAGATAGTTGGGCTGGATGGAGCCGAGGAAGTCAGTTTGGGCTCCTTTCCCCTATTAGGATGGAACAAACTCAGGAGATAAGACCTTATCCCATGATGAGAGGAACCATCTCCCATCCATTCAAGCTATATCAACCTCTCTTTTCCCAAGCTAAACTAGTTTTGGAGTGAATTTGAATGATCAACAAGACATTAATAGCTTGTATCTTTCTAGTGTATGTTTGAGGGAGAATAGTGTGTTTGGTTTGGTTTGAGACTAAAGGGAAGAGGCCTTAAAACTTCCATTGTTGGTTGTAATCTCTTTCTAATTTATATGAATACAACTATTGATTGATTTCCTACATGAAGTGTTATTTTACATCTTTATGGCTTAATGTTCCTTGACCTGTTAAGTAGGTTGAATACAATATTGTATGCTATCACATTTGTTGTTGTTGTTTGTTTGCTTGTTTCAGGTATTTGAAGGAAGGAAATAGAAGATAGTTGGAGTGAGGAATCAGGATCATCACCAAGCAAAATAGAATTGTAAGAGGTAGGCCCTCTTAATTGATTCTAGCTTAAGGAAATTTTCCATAGATTATTTGTTTGTGGCTAGACCTGCTCTCTTGGGCTAGAGGAATTTTTTGTGTTCGCACTAAGAATTTAATTGACCACAACCATACAAGAGCTCGCTTTCACAAGGGATTATCATTTAATTTTGCTTGGACTACATCTACCGGAATAAGGGATAAGGTTTCTCCTTACATTCATCCAAATTTCTATGGCAGCAACTAAATAGGGAACACATAGATTTCTCGAGAAATTTAGACAATGGAAATTGTGATAGGGTTAATTCAAGAGGGAACACATGGAGCTTTCAAGCAATTCAGATGATGACAATCATGACGGGGTTATTCTTGGGAGCAACGACAATTCCTTCATCTTGGTCATCACAGGTGAAACCTAGAGGGGAGATTTCACAAGGTACATTCTCGGACTCTCTATTTCAGAGACTATTTCCCTTCCTTTTCCTCTATGAATATCGTCAAGTTGTTCCAGTTCACAGTCTAGGTAGCTTGGGGAAAATCTGAGAGGAAAAACCCCATGTCAATATTGGCACCATTGGCCATGGGCACCTAAAAAATATGATGAAATTGACGCATCACTCGAAGAAAGGGCCAAAGGTATGACAATAAATGTTGTTACTATTGAATATGAGACTAAGAATATATATTATGATTATGTGGATTACCCTGTTCATGCTAATTATGTGAAGAAAATTATCACTAGGTTGCTCAAATGAATGATGCATTCCTAGTTGTGTCAAGAGCGGACGACTCTATGCCACAAACGAAGGAGCACATCTTGCTGGCCAAGCAGGTTGATGTGCCTAGCATGGTGGTGTTCTTGAAAAAATAGGATTAGGATGATGACAAGGATTTTCTTCAGTTGGTTGAGCTTGAGGTCAGGGAGCCCTTGAGTTCTTATAAGTTTCTAGGGGATGATGTGTTGATTGTTTCAAGGTCAACGCTTCTTGCTCTGGAGGCTTTGATGGAAAATCCAAACATATCAAGCGAGGTGAGAATAGGTGGGTGCATAATATTTATGATCTCATCGCTGCAGTGGATGAATATATTCCAATAAGCTTCCTTTCTTGATGTTTGTAGAGGATGTTTTTTCTATCACTGATCTAATAATCACCCAATGAGTGACCTTAGTTAAAGTATTATTAAATGAAGGTATTATAGACTCATGTGTTGGTGTGTGTGTCTATGTTATTTAAGCAATGGATCGATCAGATTGCAAATACACAGACACTTGAAATGGAAAACAACAGAGAAACACAGTAAGCAAATACAAGAACACAGGAATTTAATAAGGAGTTCACCCTATCCTCCAGGGCTACATCTTCGGTCCAGCTCTCAGTGGTGGCCTTCTTTTATTGTGTCTTGAAGAAGAGAATTACAATGAAGGAGCTCAATATGAGTCTCCTGAAGCCGATTGGCTTGGTAGGGTGGTTCTTGAATTCCCCCAAACCACTAAAGTACACAGACTCTCTTCCTTACTAGCTCTTTGACCTCTCTGGTCTGACAGTTCCTCTCAAGGATGGCTTGAGTCTCTCAAGCTCTCTAGTGCTTGATGCTGCCTTTGGTTAGCTCCACCCTCTGTCCTCTTTTTGCTTTTTTCCTTACTGGTTCTTCTCTTATCTGTCTTTTGTCTTCGGTGTTCCGTCTTTTGGTTCCTCGACTCCTCCGTGTCCTTTCTGTTATCTGTTCATGGCTTTAAAGCCATTCGGGCTTATGGCGATTCAGTTCCTCTTCCACCTTCGTCTGATCACCTACTTGTAGCTATGCTTGGAATTCCCTGTTCTTGACATCATCATCAGGCTCACAGGGAGTGGCCACTTGTCCTACTGCTAGCCTGCGTTGTCGGTTCAATTCTTCGTTTACATTATGGAATGAGTCATTTGCCACCATGATGGTCAATTCAGACTTAAAATTCTTTCATATCGTAGCTTGATCCTCCGTGAATTCCTTCTTCTCCATCGAGCGCGATCTTAGCTGTTAGATCTGGATCCCCTAGATCCGACGCCATTCGCTCGTCCCACGCAATTGACTAGCTTGACCGTTAGTGCGTGATGAGCAGTGGTTTTCTCTCTCCTGCCACATGTCGAGCGCCGAGTGGAATTACTCTGCTTTCATCAAAACTACGTACCACCCATGGATGCCCCCGATCAATATTGTCGGTTTTGGAGCAAGTCCCGCCTTTAGTGCTTAGCCTTTTGTCCCACGGTTTTCTCGGCTCCCATGCAACCGAGTGTTTGGGGCTTCTCCATTTTGAGGGTTTTCGCCCAAAGCACTAATAGCACATCAAAAACTCCCTCTGTTTCCCGATCCAGGCCTCCTAGGGGCTAATTTCGCCTCCTGCACAATCCCCATGGGCCTGGGTCAGCGCGCTTTGACCGAGGTCCTCGTTGTTTCACGCTAGCTGCCATTGCCACTAGTTTAGAGGTGTTTTTGATCACTGTTTTAAATTCTTTGAAGTCTGTCCTGACCTAGTACAACCATGGCTATGTTAATCATTCTTTATGGATCCAATCGGATCAATCATTGGTCATGCTATTGTTGTAACTAGATGAGTCAAGAGAGGGTCTATTAAGGTTGGAGAGTCTCCATTAATAACTTTGAAAAACAAAGAAAGAAATACCATCATGTTTCCTTCTTAAGTCTTCATCCTCGTATCCCACTTACTTAAATCATATTAATACAAAGCCATAAATCAACATTCATAAGATATACACACCTCAACATACTTTAAGAATTTAGTAATGACAATTTGTTGTGAAAGTTGTCCCAAATGGACCATCCTTGAGTGGCATTATCAGTCTTTCTAGCATAACTGGATCAACATACTTATAGCCTTTGAGAAGTGAGGGGACTTGAGAAGATGGCCTTTGCATCCACGCACTAGTGATGCTTCACCCGTCATCCACTGTTCCTTGCAAAGACATTCTCCTTCTAGATGACATTGTATTCCTTTCATAAGAATTTGGTCAGTACATAGGATCTCTATGAGAACTACCCTTAGCTTTTGAAGATTCTATATTAGCCATGTAGTTAGGAAAGGCATATCAACTCTCAAATATAATATCTGCATATTCACTTCTATGACTAAATGGACCTATTTTTCCTCCAAATTTCGTTGAACTAAATTTAGGATTATTTTCTTCATCGTAAGCACATTCTGCATACACAGTTCCAAGGCTGAAATATTGGGAAACTGGTGTAGTCAACATATCTCCTCCTACCCTAAAGATAGACAATCGATTTAGTTCAGAATTCATCTTATGCAAAGATTTTGTAGAAGTAAAGCCTTTGTAATGTGGCAGAGAGTGAGCTTGTTGTGAAGATTGAAGACGCTAGTTATCATGTGGAGGGTATTGAGTTGTAGACTTGGAAGATATGCTCTACTATATTGAAATAGAATATTTCATTGATCCAATCCACTTCTTTGAACTTGATCTGTATGTTTCCATATCAACAATTTTCGTGCTTCCATCCAAGTTGTTATTCTCCATTTCCTATTCATTCAAATGAAAAAGAAAAGAAATCTTCCATGAAGAGGAAATACCACTCAATGTTAGTGACAGCTAAATTGTATAAAGAAAACAAAAATATAATTATGGATGATTTATGTTCTTGTCAGTTTTAAATCCAAGACCAACAGTAGCAAAAATGGATTTTGGCTCAAAAACAAAGAATAGGCTGTAAGAGAGACTCAAGGATATTTGAAATTTTGATATTTTCATGCTTACCCACTGAGGGAATACTCGAAAATGATTCTCTCCCAGATCTCACTCTGGAATCTTGTCTGGTTTGTGCCTTTGCTTCCCTTTAATTCAAACTACTAGTGCTTGGGTTCCTTCTTTCTCATGCATGAAAACATACAACATCAAGGATTTCAGCACCTAAAACATCCTCCAAAATTTTCAAGGAACTTAGAAAGGAAAAAAATTGACATATAGATACAAGAAAAGTGACATTGAAGGTAGTCATTTCTAGATGGTGGAAGATTTTCATTACAAGTGCAGGACAAAGTAGGAAAGAATGTTGATTGGAACACTGTTGATTATAGTTTCCTAAATTGCAGACAAAAGTGTATGAATATATTTATGTCTCATATTCACAAGAAAGCGAAAATCATATTCCCAAGAATAAGAAAACAATAAATATTAAATGGGTAAAATGTATACAATGTGAAGGATCAAAAAAATTCTTTATCTTGAGGAGTATGTGGGAATGTATGTACCTCTAGCATTGTTCTTTATCTTCTACTCCCAAATGGGGTGCTGTGTTGAAAATTGCAACAAGAAATGTTGAAAATAGCATCAAGAAAGATTCTAATTTAATTTTGTCCTTGAATTAAATTGGGAATAAAATTGTAATTCCACATCTCATGACAACTTGCATTAGTTAACTAAGTTAATTTGACATAGTTGGCTTAGTTAATTCAAGTTGATATTCTAACTACAGTCATGTACAATGTCTCCTACATTATAGGATACCTAGTTGAGTTTATTTTGTGTTGTAGTTAATTAATTTAGTTTAACTGAGTTAAAGTAAGTTAAACTAGTTCTAACTGATGGAGGAACTAGTAGGAGGTCTAGTATTGTGTTGTTTCCTATAGTCGAGTGTGGTGTTTCTTGAAGTGCAGTGTGGTGCTTCCTGAAGTGCAGTGTGGTCCTGCCTGAAGTGCAATGTGGTGCTTCTTGTAGTGATCAACCAGTAAACTGAATATTCACCCATAAATAACTCATGCATGTTAGATATGAGAGTTACCCATTTGAGATTGGAGTTCAGGGACAATGTACTATCAGTTGTATAATTATCTGAATTGTACATATGGTGCATGCAATCAAAGGAAAAGCCTAAAGGAACTGCGCAATTGAATGGAGGAAAAATCCAATTAAACAAAGGCATAATTCCTCATTGAATATTGCAAGGAAGTAGGATCTTGGAAGGCTAGTAAATTGGCTAAGTGTTGGCTAGAGTTAGCCTAGGAAGCAGTGAGGCAAATAGAGATAATGTAGAGGTTGTTGAGGCTTGAGAAAAGCATTGTAGTCTTCTCATATTTTATGACCAATGTAATATATAGATAGCATGGGTTTTTAGTTGTGGTTTCCCCCAAGAAATCATTGTGTAATGTGTTGATTGAATTATTTCTCTTGTATGCTTCATGATTTTGTGATCATTTAATTGTTTCTCTTGATGACTAGAGTAGATTCAAGTCTATTGTTTTAGTAAATTACAATTAGCAGTTTGAATCTATAAGGAATTTCTACATGCTACCTTATGGTATTTAAAGAAGTTGCATGGCAAGGTCTACAGGAATTCATAGGTAAATGAGTTTATTTTCATATCATTTTTCTTTGTGGACTCTTGCGTAATTTATGGAATTAAGAGAGTGAACAACTTAGGTTCAGTGGAATGTGGTATTGCTTTGCAAGAAGGAAAATTTCTATTTAACATAATTCAATTTGTTATTTATTTTAAAACTTTAATGTCAGTACCCATCTGGTTGTCGTAACGTTGTTTTGTAGGAATTTAATTGAACTAATTAACTAGCATGACTGATGTAACTCGCTAAAATGGCTACTCAAAGTACTTCCATTCCCAAGAACCAATGTGTAGTAGAATTAGAGGATGAAAAATTTCATTTGCGTTGCACTCCAAATGGATGACATGTGTTGTTGATATTGGATATTATGTTGTGATGGAAGTTGAAGTTGCAGTAGCCTACTAGCATGCTCTACCTCGCGAATACCAAAATTAAAATAGATTTTTTTTTTTTTTTTCATTTTATGTTACCATACATTATTTTATGAATTTCCCTTCTTCGAGTAAGAACCTAAGGTACATATTGTTAACTTTATACTTTTCAATATATTTTAATGCTTTGTTTTCAATATTCAACTACTTGTTTCTATGATTTTTTTCTCTTTTACTTTTTTGAATGGTTTGTTTTCTGTACTCATGCTTACATTATTTTTGTTTTAATTTTTTAATTTTAAAACCTACGAATTTTTCTATTTTGTTAGATAAAGGGTATTGTAAAATATGTTGGAATCGATATGTGACAACTTGTAGTTGTGATACAGTTACCAAGTTCAATCTGATATTCGAAACAAAGTCTTTAGAGTCTCAAGCCAAAATATTATGGTCCGAGGTGAGTACTACGTTCTATGTATGATGAACACTTTTAAAGTTCATCCTCAAATTATCATAGCAATCAATAAGGTCCAGATAATTCTTCAATAATTCTCTTTTTCAATTCCTTTTCGATGATGAAAAGTTAAGTGAAATGAGGTTCCTACTTTAAGTTGCATGGATGATAATGACATCAAGGTGGTTTTTTCTTGCTTTTGGAGAGGGGGGAGGCATTCTCTATTTTTCCCTGGGTACGGACCCTAGTTTTACATGAGAACTATTGATGTCACTAGCAAGGTGACTGCCATAATGAATGACAAGGATGAGGAGTCGAATATGGTAATTCTTGGGGATCGTGTGAAGATGGTTGTTGAATTGATAAATGTGGTGGCATGTGAGGAGGGTATGATATTTGTCATTAGGGAGGGGGGCAAGACTATCAGTGATGGTGTTATTCAATCCATCATCGAGTAGGAAAAGAAACGTCAGATCACTGGCTTTGAAAATTTCTTGCACTTTTGTTATTATTTGACTCCATACTTTCTTTTGTATGAAGAACAACATTATTCTTGGAGGTAGTGGTGACCGATTTTGTCACATTTATTGTTTCTCCACATTCATATATAGTTTTTTTGTAATGCTTTTAAAGCAGAACTAGAGACTAATGTTAAATATTTTTTTTTTTCACCAAATAAAGTGCTAAATTGTAAGAATGAGAAGGTCATTCCAAATTTCTCTTTGAAGTCATTATGGATGCAATGAGTTACATACATTGATGTCTCTGCTTCATAATATGCATATTTGTTGTCCTCAACTAGCTTGGATTGGTTAGTCATGGCGTGGTTGAAGTTTCTTTGTTTTCATGTAAATGGTGAGCATATGTTTAGTTATAGGTTGTTTTCCACTTGTTTGTTTTAAATTTCAATAGATTGAATTAGCCACTCTATTCAATTCTATGTTGTATTTTCAGCTAGACATGTTTTGGCACTATAGTTTAAAGATAAATTGAAGTTAAATATTTTATTCAAGAAAAATTGGTTCGGAAACGTGAAGCCATCAAGAGAGGTGAGAATAGGTGGGTGGATAAGATTTATGATCTCATGGCTGCAATGGATGAATATATTCCAATTCATGAGCTTCCTTTCTTGATGGATGTAGAGGATGTTTTTTCTATCACTGTTCATGGCACTGTTGCAACTGGATGAACCGAGAGAGGGTCTATTAAGGTTGGAGAGTCTACGAAGATTATTGGATTGAGGGAAATGAGGATGACTACTGTGTTTAGACTTGAGATGTTCCAAAAGGTGTTGGATGAGTCAGATGTAGGAGATATTGTGAGTAAGCTTCTTAAAGGTATTGAAAAGTCGATATAAAGATGGGAATGGTTTTGGAAAATCTTAGGAGTATAAATGTCTAGTCAATTTAACGTCTTAAATTTCTCTACATAAATTATCAATCCAGGTATCGTAAACTGATGAAGTGTGGTGCACTATATGTGCTTAGTTAACCTTTCTCTTACTTCGTTGTTTTATAGTTTATGTTGTTTTTGGGGTTTTGTTCTTGTTGGTTTTCTAATGACTATGAGACCCAGTATCCTTGCTGCTTCAGCAAAAGGACAAGATGATTCTATCATGTCATTAGTTAAATCAAGATAAAATGCAATAACCAAACAATGAGCTAGTGACTATGAGACCCAGTATCCTTGCTGCTTCAGCAAAAGGACAAGATGATTCTATCATGTCATTGGTCATTAAAAGGCTATGTGCATCACTAATCTACAATCAACTTGAA